>PVHP010026478.1:0-24632 GCA_004024765.1 Zapus hudsonius | reverse complement strand
GCTTTATTGTTGAGGTCTTAGGGGCTGTCATGGTTTGATACAGGTGTCCCCCACAAACAATTGAATGTGTTCTGATAGATCGATCCTCAGCTGATGGCAGTTTGGGTTTTACAACCTCGATGAAGCTGTGTTGTTGGGGGCAGGCTTATGGGGTTATAAGCCAGCTTCCCCTTGCCAGTGTTTGGCACACCTTCCTGCCATTGTTTGCAGTGCTGTGGTGGAGGTAATGTCCACCCCTCTGCTCATGCCATCATTTTCCCTGCCAGGATGGAGTCTCCCCTCGAGTCCATAAGCCAAATAAGCCCATTCCTCCACAAGCCGCTTTTGTTTGGGTTCTTTCTGCGCAGCAACTAGAAAGCTGACTGCAACAGGGGCCTCTGTACTTCTGCTTTAGGTTGTGTTGTGTTGGAAATCGTTGGTGTCTGTCTCACTTATCCTGGGTTGACTGATTGGCTGTGGTTATAGGTCTCTTGCTTATCCCACCACTCTCTGTGGGGTTCCATGTGGATCCTCCACAGTAGATTTGGGGTGGCTCATCTCTTGCTGGGTGTCAGCTATAGGCCTGTGGCTAGTTGGTAGAGTTGGAAAGACCACAGCTACCTTCTCTGCCTCCACTGGAGGTCCTAACACGCCATCTTCCCCCCTCTTGCCTCTTGAGTGCTGGGATTAAAGGAATGCGCCACCATGCTTGGCTTAATAATAGTTATTTTTTTAACCTTTTATTTTCAACTTTCATACTAAAGTTAACAATGTTTTATATAGCAACACTATAGTATCAGGGTATTTATGATTTTGATTATATTCTTATATTTATAGAGAGTTTTAGACTCATATTTCATGTCATTAGCATCCCTTAATTTTGACTTGAAGAATTCCCTTTAAGTTTGTAAGGCAAGTAAACAGTGCTGAACTTCATAGCTTTTTTTTTTTTTTTTTTGGTCCAGGAAGTCTTATTCTCTACTTATTTCCAAAGGATAGCTTTGCTGGATATAGTATTCTTGGTGGGAGGGTTTTTTTTTTTTCTTTTTCCATCATTTTGATTGTCTTTCCACTCTCTCCTGATGTAGTTTTTACTGAGAAATCTGCTGGTAGTCTTATGAAGGTTCCTTTGTTAGTAACATGTCACTTTTTCTTTGGCTGGCTTCAATATTCCAATTGTCTGACTTTTGAGAATTTGATTTCAATATGTCTTGGTGAATATCTCCATATATGTATGTATATATATATATATATATATATATATATATATATATATATATATATATATATATATATATATATATATTGATTGATTTGCAAGCAGAGAGAAACCAGCAGATAGATGGAGGGGAAGAGGAAGAGAAATGGGTGTGTCAGGGCACTACAAACAAACTCCAGACCCATGTGCCACTTTGTGCATCTGGCTTTACATGGGTACTGGGGAACTGAACTTGAGTCTTTAGGCTTTGCTGAGCCATCTCTCCCAGCATTCCTTGTATTTTATATTTAGGGTTCTTTAGACCTTTTGGATCTGTGTGTTCATGTTCCCCTGTCTCTTGGAGAGTTTCTGTATTTTAGTTGTTACATGTGTATGCATGTATAATGTGCATGTGTGATCATATGTACATGGCCACACACACTGTGTGAGTGCACATGCCCATGTCAGAGGTTGACATTGAGTGTCCTCCTCCATCACTTCCCACCTTATTCTTTGAGACGGGGGCTTTTGCTAAAGCTAGACGTAGATTTAGCTAGAATAGCTAGCCAGTGAGTCCCAGAGATTTTCCTATGCCTGCTTCTCCCCACTGGGATTATAAGCGCACACCAGCATGCCTAGCATTTTACGTGGGTAATGGGGATCCAAATGGGGAGCCTCCTGACGCACTACAAGTGCTTTACCCACGAAACCATAATATCTGCATTTGTATTTCCTTAAATGATCTTTCTGTCCTTTCCTATTGGTCTTTCTCTTGGAGTTCTATGATGTAATTTGCTTGATAGTAACTCCCAAATCCTTTTCACTTTCTTCACTTTTCCCCATTCTCTTTCCTCCCTATTCCTCCGACTGTATAATTTCACATGACCCATCTTTGAACTCAGCCTCTTTTCCTTTGTTTTTTTTAAATTGTGCATGTGTATATATGTCTATGTCTATATATCTCACTGTACTTTGCATATATTTGCCCCCTACAACCCCCCATCCTCTTCCTCTCCATCTTGTCCCCTGCCTCTCCCTAAAATAATCCTTTGATTCTTTTGCTTTAATCTGCTGCTGAAGCCTCTCTATGGAATTTCCCAGTTCAGTCAAACGTTCTTTAGCTACAGAATTTGTTTCTGTCTCCTTGTCATACTTCTAATTTTGTTCTCGTATTATTTCCTCTGTATCATTTAGCTATCTGTCTGTGTTCTCTTGTCATTCATTCACTGAGCTTCTTTGTAGGGAAATTGTTTTGAATACTTGATCAGGCAGTTCGTAAGCCTTCATTTCTTTGGAGTTGAATACTGGTGTTTTATTGTGTTCCCTTGGTTGTGTTAATGTTTCATGCTTGCGATCCTTGCATCTGGGCAATGTTTCTGCACGGATGTTCTAGTCTGTACAGACTGGCTTTAACAGCGAAAGCTCTTCATAGATCAGCTCACCTAGACATCCCGTGCAGGCAGCTGGTGGAGTCTGTGGGCAGGCTGGCTCTGGAATCATCATCGACAGGTTTTCCTAGTCCCTGAGTGTGGGAGGCTGACTTGATGGCCTTGGTGAATGGATTTGTGGGGATAAGTCTAGACCTAGAATCTTTAGGACCAGTCTGCCACTGGATAGACCTTTAGCTAGAGTTCATGGGCCAGCCTAGCATTGGGGTTGGCCTGGTATCTGAATGTGAGGATAGGTCTGGTCCTGAGTCTGTAAGCGCCAACCAACATGTGGGTCATAGAGCTGGGCCTGGAGCCTGAGTTCATGGGGATGGGTTTGAGTCCTGAGTTCCCGGAGATCAACCTGGTACCTGGGTCAAATGAGGCTGGCCCTAGGGTAAAATCAATTGATGTAGGTTTGGACCCTTGGACCACTGGATCCTGGGCCCTAGGTGCTAGCATAGTAGTGAGGCCAGCCTTGATCCTGGATCCTAGGAATGTGCTTGACATTGGGGTGGGTGAACCTGAAGCAGGCCCCAAACCTGAGTTGACAGGGACCAGCCTGAACACTATGTGTATGTTGGGGCCAGTCTGGTACTGGGATACACCTGGAGACTAAGACCTTGGGGCCTGACCTAGCACCACAGGCTGGCCTGGCACTGTGATCCAGTGGGCTCACCTAGTTCTGGAATGTTCAGTGAAGTCAGTCCCTATGTGCAGCACTGCCCAGGCTTGGAGGAGGTATGAACATGGTGTTATAGTAATCTCATTGCTGGGACAAAACATCTGACCAGAAGCAGCTAATGGGAAGAAAGGGTTTATGTCAGCTAACAATCCTGAGGGAAGCTTCTTTCTGGCTGGGAAAGCATAGCACAAACAAGAGAGTAGGGAAGGAAGTGGGCGAGTGAGATCCCTGGCACTGGCAAGCTGGGCTAATAAACCTCAAGACCCGCCCCCAGTGACACACCTCCTTCAGCAATGCTCCACCTCCCAAACTGCCACCAGCTGGGGACCAAGCATTCAAAACACAAAGAGGCTATGGAAGATTTTTTACAATCAAACTACCACACATGGGTATTATGAACTTCCTCAACAGGTCTTTCTTCTTTGATCTACCCAAGTGCTATAATCTCTTGCCTGAATTCCTTAGCACTGGTGAAGCTCTTTTCAGGAGGCACACTTTTTGGAATTGGTGTTCCTGTGAGGGGAAGGGCTGCTGAAACACCTCTCATCTTCCTGAGATCCCTCTTTATTATTTAGTCTAGAAAAATTCAATGACTTTAAAACAAAAATCTTTCAAAGGTCATGGAGCCAAAACTCCTGCCTTCTATTGGCTTTCTGTTGTGAGCAACTGTCATTTTCACAATTGCAGAAGTTTGGCCAACAATGAAACAATCCCATCTTTCCTCAGCTTGCAGAAATGGATAATGAAAACAAGTCAGTGGCTGGTAACTAGTAGGTGGGTAATCTGAAAAATGGCCTCATGAGGAGTGAGTTCGAATCCCTGCTAACTCTGCCTAGCCATAAATCATAGTGGCAACAATGATGAAAGCCTTGCCTAGGTGCTGAGGATCCGAGGTGTTTGATATTGTATTCAAGGGTCTTCAACTACAGACTAATATTGAATCTGCCCAAAGCCTTTTGAGGTGAGAAATTATACTTTCAGTTCAGAAGCAGGAGCACCTCGGGTTACACGGCTTATCTAAGAGTACATAGTCAGGGCATTCGGGACTTGAACCGTACCTGTCTTACTATTTCCACATGGAGGATTATACAGCAACAGGAACATACTGTCTCTCAAAACACCACCACCAACAAAAAAAAAAAAGGCACTTCACCACCAGGAGACAGTGGGAGTCAAGGGCAAGGGGTGGAAGTGACCTTGGACCTCAGAAAGGGCTAGATGTAGGGGTCAAGGCCTCTGTCCCAGTGGCCCCAGAGCCTTCTTTTCTTACAAATACTTCATTATCCAGCTTGCCTGTGGTCCACTTCTCGTCACCTTGGCACTGTTTGGCATGACTGGACCCCAATCCCAACTTCTTAGGAGGAAGGAAGTGACTGGCCCACCACTATCCCAACTAAAGGAGAAGGGCTGCTAGAGAAGGCGGAGGGGCAGGGGCAGGAGATGCAGCCCAGGTGCACACGGAGCACCTGCTCTCAGGGATACATGAGGCTCCGAGAAGTCATCTGGATAGATGTACCCAGATCATTGTGGACCCAGAAAGGAGCCACTTGCTTAGGTTTGGAGCCAGGCATATGGGACCCTGGTGTGTACATGAAGGTTCTCAGGTCACAGGCAGTATTGTACTTTCTCTACTAAAATAGAACAATTGACCATTAGAGCAAACTGAAAGGAGAACACATCAGCCCTGATGCCTCTGTCTTGCACTTCTTGCGCTTATGCTGTGTGACTTCACTTGAATACCACAGGGCCTCACTTTTTCCAAGTGCCAAAGGGCACACTCATAACCATCTCCGCCCCTCCCCCATCCCTAGTGAGATTCAGAGTGGAAAGGGAGGAACTTCCAGGGAAAAAGTAATTCACGGCAACAGTTATAAACAGACAAAAGCCACATTAGGAGAAAAAGTCAAATGCCCCAAGGACTAGGAAAATGCGCCGGAAAACTGGCTCACTCATTCTCTCTGCACAGGCTCAGTATTGCCAGATGCTTTTAACTTTTTAAAAAATATTTTATTTATTTATTTGAGAGAGTGTGAGGAGAGAGAGAGAGAGAGATTGAAAGAGAGAAGGCATGGTAGGGCCTCTAACCACTGCAAACAAACTCCAGATGCATGTGTACCCTGTGCATCTGGTTTTTATGTGGGCAGCACTGAGGAATCAAACCCAGGTCCTTCGGCTTTGCAGGCAAGTACCTTAAACACTGAGCCATCTCTCCAGTCCTAGACACTTTTAATTTAAATTCAGGGCACCTCTACCCTGCTGGGTAGGGGTGCTCCGATTGTTTGCACAGTTAATTTAGAAATAACTCTATTTCTTTAAGAAACAGTTAAGTATCTGATATATTTTCCAACCATCAAAAGTCTTTTAGCATTTAAATAAAAAACCATGGTTCAGTCAAATAAGATGTCTCCTGGAGCTACCAGGTTGAGGCCTGTCCTGAGAGGGAGCAGGGAGGCCAGGAGCCTTGCTCTGAAGGCTATCCCCACTCTCTCTGGCTCAAGCCTCTGAGCAAGCTACAGGATTCTTGTGCCCTCAGCCCCCTCCTCCTTGCCTGGTGCCAGGGATGACTTCAGCTGAAGACAAAGGGGCCTTCATGTTCAAAGGCCGGCAAGACATTCACCCTCCATCCTCCACAAACAAACAGGGCGGCTTTGATCTGAGTGGGGGTGGAGGCAGGGCTCCAATTAGGAGATCAGCCCGTGACTGGGCTAAAGAATGTTTGCAATAAAATAAAAGATCTAAGTGGTCGTAATGAAGGGTAATACAAAAATAGTGTCACTCCGGATTCCCTCTGAGTTGCCCCATTTGAAGTGGATTTAACCAGTTGGTATGGGAGAGGGGACAGGGTCAGCATCCACTGCCTCTCCTAGGTTCCCCCTTACTTTGGGGTGGGGTGGGCACCCCTGAGTATAGACAGGCCACTGGAAGCTGTTTACTGCAGTGTGCCCCTCACCTTTGCAGATGCAGCCACCTGTGCCAGAGTGTCCCCCCTCCCCATCCTATGTGTGTAAGTCAAGGTCATCCCTGGGGACCGTCCTTTGGAACATGTCCCTGCTGTTCTTGGCTTCTGTTCTGGCTGTCCTGCTTGGATCATTGCAGTCTGTCTCAGGGAGTCCAGGACTGCAGCAGAAAAGGCCTGATCCACCTCCTTCTAGAAACTGTTAGAGTAGACGTGAGGGGCATCAGGATCTCCAACCTGCCTGTTGCTCTGTGCTCATCACCGGGGCTCTTGTAGGCAGGGGTGCTCAGATTGTGCATTGCATAACCGCAGGAAATGCCATAGAGAGCCAAGGGAATGATTCTTTCCATAATTTCATTTTTCTTCATGAGAAGACCCCCAAGGTGGCCATATTGGATGCCAAGTGAGGACACTGGAGCTCCGGAAGGCCTGACTGCTCTCCTTGAAATGAGGTGCCTGCTCTGTGAAAGATGCTTTGGTGTTTGATCACCAGCTCAGAATGCAACATGTGGAGATGAGACACCCTTGGGTGGGCAGTGTGCAGCTGGAGGCCAGAAGAACCCATGTGGGGTCCCAGTAGGATCCCAAGGTAAGAACCAGGGGGACAGTGTGTCCATACCAGGCTGAAACTGGCAGCCAGATGCTCAAGAAGAGACAATGTTTCTGTTTAGGCCTTTAGTTTCAGAAAAGACCCACTTCCCGCCTCAGCTTGTCTTGCAGTGGGAGAGCGTCTGCCTTACCCAGTCTAGACATTCAAATGTTGGTCTCTTCCAGAAAGACCCCCATAGACACACTGTTAAGTTTGGATATGAAATGACCCCCAAAGGCTTATGGGCTGAAGGCTTGGTGACCAGCCGGTGACATTACTGAGAGGTGACTGGATCACAAGAGCCTGAGGCTCATCAATGGGTTGACCTTCTGATGAGTTCAGAGCTGATTGGGTGATGAAAAGGTGGAGCCAGTAGGAGAAAGTAAGTCACTGAGATTGTGCCTTTGGAGGGTGAGGACCCCCCCCCCCTCTCTCTCTCTCTCTCTGCTTGCCTGTCTGTCTTTCTCTCTCTACTACCTGTCTACCGTACCCTTCTGCCATGATTCTGTCTTACTGTAGACCCAGAAAACCCAGAGTCAAGTGACTGGACTAAAACCTCAGAAACTTAGAGCAAAAATAAATCTAGGGATGGATTAGTGGATAAAGCACTCATAGCTCAAGCTGGAGTACCTGAGTTCAATCCCCAACCCCCCCCCCCACAAAAAGCCAGAAGTGGTGTGGCAGACTTCTGTAATCACAGTCTGCTGACCCAGACAGGGAGATGGAAGGCAGAGACTGGAGAATTTGCTGGAAACTTGTAGTGAGCACAACAAATAACAGCAGAGAGAGAATCCAGAGTGAGAAACCTTGCCTCAAATGAGGTGGACAGGTGAGGACTGGCCCAAGCATTGTACTTTGACCTCTACACTAATGCTTTGGTGTGTAAGTGTCTGCATTCACACAGATGGACAGACAGACAGACAGACAGACAGACAGACAGACACACACACACACACACACACACACACACACAGGTCCAGACTGGGTGAACACACACATGAACATGCATACATACACAAATAACTAAAAAAATTCTAATGAATAAATCTTTCCCATTTAAGTTGATTTATCTCAGGTATCTTATCACAGAAATGGAAAGCTGAGTGTCTCTCTCTCTCTCTCTCTCTCTCTCTCTCTCTCTCTCTCAGTATTTGGGCAAATATCTGGGCACTCCATGTCTAGTCAAGCTGATATATATAATCTGTGATCATAGCTTGACCAGAGACCAGCTACTGAATCACCTGTGCTGTCCACGTGGCACTGCTGGGGGGGTGCTGGGGTTGCGCAGGTAGAGCAGACACATTGATTCTGTGCCACTTACACTGTCCTTGTACCCTACCTATGGTGACTCCCACCCTGCAGAGTTCTCCAGCTCCATTTCTCAGGTTCACACCTGCACCCCCCCCCCTGCACTCCCCAAGGCCTGGTTCCTTCTTTGGTCTCAGGGGCAGGAGTGGACACCCTGTTACTTGCCTCGTCTTCCACATGCCTTCCTTTAGCTGTGGGTTCATCCCACTTGGACCTGGCAGGGACTTTGGAAACAAGGTGTTCCCTCCAATCCTCCTTCCTCATAGCTGGGAAATGGGGACTCAGAGCAGGAAGAGACTGACCTGGGGTGCTGCTCAGGTCT
Organism: Zapus hudsonius; assembly: GCA_004024765.1. Lineage (NCBI taxonomy): Eukaryota > Metazoa > Chordata > Mammalia > Rodentia > Dipodidae > Zapus > Zapus hudsonius. The sequence goes on along the minus strand of PVHP010026478.1, from coordinate 16,168 downwards.
AGCCTGGTCTTCACTAGTGTCCCTAGGATGTGTGAGGTGGTGAGAAAAGGGCTGTGGGGGTAAACAGTGTGGTGTGGGGGGGCAGGGAAGTGAGTGTGAGGTGTTCTCCTCCAAAGTAGCTCTGGCTGCAGAGTCTGCTCTGAGCTGGATTCCGTGGTGATGTTGATGAATTAACCACTTTCCAGGCTCTTCACTGAGGATAGCAGTGTCCACCCATCTTAGCCTCAGCCCATTTCAGGTAGCCTCACTGGGGGTGCCAGCCAGGCTTCAACTGTCCCGGGAGGCAGAGTGTGAGGTCCAAGTCTTCTTGTGGGTTGGTCCCCAGAGCCAAGCTCAGCTGAGCTTTTTCTAGCTTAGCTGTGAGCTCTGTTGATGTTCAGCCCATGGGCAAAGTTTACCCTGCACTTGAGGGGGAGGTCAGGCTGGAGGCAATTTCCAAACAGCAACCTCCCATGCCAGGGTCTGCCCCCTGGCCTTGGCAACCCAGAAAAATGAGGACAATAACAGTTGTTCATGACACTAAATGAGTTCATTTTAATGGCTTGTCCTTTCTTCTGATATGACGTCCTTCCTTTTCTGCTATTCAAATTCCCCTTTAAAAATCAAATGAGCAACAGATGGAAGGGTCCATTTTCCTGATCCTGAGATCCTGTGTCTTTTATTGGAGAGTTGAGTAGTAGGGGAGAGAGTCTAAGCCTGTGAATAATTGATCAGTCTGACAACCCCTGGTCCCAGCCACCGGTTCCTTCTCTCACTGAGCTGTTGACCAAAGTGACCCATGAGGTTCCAAAAAGAAGACAGAATTCTGTCAAAGCCCTTGAATTGCCCTCCCCAGGCCTGAGGCCAAACCCTGTTGCTGAAGAAACCACAGAATGCCACCGATCAGCATCGAGAGACCCTTCAGGGTCCAGAATGGTAACCAGCTCCCAGATGCCAGTAAGTACAGTGCTGGAAGGCACTGCACAAGCTGCCAGGGGAAGCTGATCAATGACAGCTGGAGTAAACAGAGGCCACTGGCATGAAACACAGTCTGTGGCCATGAGTAGGCTGACCACACCTCCTACTGGGAGAGAACAGCAAACCAAGAAAGGAGCACTTGTGCAATGGAGAAACCTTTGGGCCTGGGGGAGACAATCAGCAGCTTTTAAATTTGGCCAAATATTCCACTTAGTGAGGGGGAGCCCTTGACTGGAACTGGGGATTCAGGGCGATAGGCACTGGATCCCGTACTCTTGGGCTCACAGAAAAGATGCATTATGGGAATGATTGACGGGGAGGCTACTAAAAATGGAATCTAGGTAATCCAGAATTGTGTGTATTTGTTAACCTGTCCTGATCTCACTCTCTGATGGAGATTGTGTTTTTATTTTTCAGGATATAGCAAGAGAGCTGTGGCCTATCTAATCCTACCATCCGACCATAGGCAGATAGCTGAGATCCTGGCAAGAGATGAGTCACCACAGTCGTATCGTGGAGGATCCATATGGAGCCCCACAGAGAATGACGGGATGAACAAGGGACCCACAGCCACAGCCATTCAATCAACACAGGATAAGCCAGGGTGACAGAAACCAACAATTTTCAACACAAAGCCCCCTAAACGCACATTAAAGCAGCCTTAATACTCACCCACCATGACTCAGGGAACTGAGCAGAAGAGGGGGCGGAAAGATTGTGAGAGCCATGGTGGGGGAGACTATCCAGAGGCATGGCACCCCTCAGTAACAACATACTTGGGCCAGGAGGACCGGGCTGAATACTAGGCTATCCATGGTCCCCTGTCACAAGGATGGATCCAGACAATCCACGGAGGAGGATATCCAGCTGATTGGGGATGGGGGAGGGGGCATTGGGGAATTGGGGATAACAACTCATTGTTTGCCCACTAAATAATGTAATTCATTATGGACATTATATATATATATGTCCATATAAAACACCCAACCAAAAAAAAATCAAATGAGCAAAATTCTCTCTCTCTCTCTCTCTCTCTCTCTCTCTCTCTCTCTCTCTGTGTGTGTGTGTGTGTGACACACAGGGACTGGCAGCCACTTACCAAAATATGGCTTGGATGTCCCTAAGACCCTTTCAGGCGTCCCCAAGGTCAACAACATTTTCATAACAATACTGAGGTGTCACTTGTCCTGTCCACCAGTTGACATTTGCATGGATGGGGCAGGAACAAAGGTGGGCCCATCTGTGCTGTCAGGGGAGGATGAGTTTACGATCATATAAAAAACCCAGACAAGAAGACAGAGTCACTTGAAGTGTCCTTGAAGCAGGGAAGATGGTGAGTTTGCCTATCCCTCCACCCTCAGTGCAACTCATCCGCAACTTCAGTGGAACCAAGTGGAGGTGCCTATCCAGCACTTTCCCTGCACCCTGAAGTTGGATGTTGTCATTAGCACTTGTACCCTAAGCTGACTTCATCAAACACCATTTCACTTAGGGGTATTAAAAAAAAAAGGCTAACAGAAATTGTGTTTTTCAGTCTTAAGTACTGGCAGACATTTTCTCGGACATGAACAAACGGTCCCTGCTACTTCAAGGAAAATGATGGGCCATGCTCGCTTTTGATAAAATTCCAGTGTTCAAGATAATAGAGCTAAGTGTCTGAAACAGAGTAAGTGCCCACCAAGCACTGTCTGCTTGGATTCCTTTCTTCCTTCCCCACCCGCATGGTACAGGTTGGCTCCTGGGGGGCAAGGTGTTTTGGAATTGTGTGTGATATGAAGAGGAAGTCACCAGTTAGGGACAGGTAAGCAACATAAATAAGCTGTGCAAGCAACATAAATAAGAGAGAAAGGTTCTTTCTCTCTGTGAGATGGCCGTAGGACTGCACAATTGGGCCAGGGTCTCAAGGACTCTGGTCTTGGTCTCTGTCCTGATCAAGGCTGGAACTAGGTCCCTGCACCCTGTCTATTCTCCCCTGTAGATTACAACAGTGAACACGTTGGACACGTGAAGGGCGAGCCCAAGCCAGCTCTGCTCACATTCCACTTGCACAGGGCAACTCTTAGCTGCCAGGGAGGTCAGGAAGTTCGTGTCTAGCTGTGTGGCCATCCAGTCCTGAAAAGAGCAGGTGGAGGCTGGATACTGGGAGGCAGGGAGCCTTCCTGCTCATCGGAAGGGGAAACAGGAGCATCATAGGACCTGGAACAGCCATGGCATGACACCTAGGAACTGTCAGCCTCAGCAATATCCCAGGTCACATGCAGGCCACACAGACTCTGCATTCGGGCATGGCTGCCTCTTCACTTGGTCACCTGTGCAGGGATCTAGGCCAAGTGGATTTACGTTTTCTCAAAGAGTAGCCACAGGCTCTGATGAGCCTAAGCTCTTTGGGCTTTTGTTAGAATGAACCCCAAGTTGGCTGAAAGGACAGAGGAGGCAGACCTGGCCTTTCATCCAGAAGCTACCATCAGGGGCCACCCCTCCCCTGCAGCTCAAGTCATTTTCATCCCCATGTCTCTGTGCCAGAACTCCCTGGCATGTAATAAGGCCCAACTACCTACCTACCCTATGGATAAGAAAAGAGAATTGCTCAAGCATGGGGGGCACAAAGACAGAAACAATTCCCATTATGTCTGCCATCCCCAAAACACACAACAAGAACGGGTGCCATTGTTGTTCATTTTTCTATTGATTTACCTTCTTTTTTCTTTTGCAGTGCTGGTCACTGAACTCAGGGCCTTGTGCTTGCTAAATCCTCTACCCCTGAACTCTGCCCCCAGCTGATTATGAATTTTAGTCTTAAATTGTAACTTCCAGATCAATGTGTATAGGGCTTATTGATGGTATCTTTCTAGTGGGAAGTGGTGCATCTAACCCTCACCCAATATCTATCCTTAGGCAGGTCACTTAACTTCTTGGAGACTCAATTTCTTCAGCCTTAAAGTGGGGATCAAGGATCCTTGTAGGCTAGATGAGCTGCTTAGGAAACAAGTGTGGGAAAGGGTGAGACTTGCAGGAAGTATAATGATTTTTACCATCCAATTTTTCTTCCCTCTCTCTCCTCATTCCTGAGAAGAGATGTGTAGGGGGTGAGAGAATGTGGCAGGAAGGCAGGGTGGCCAAGCAAACCCCCACAGAGGGTAATTGTGGCTCCCACAGGGAGGAGCCCTGGAGCTGTGAGTCACAGTTTGGAGTCACATGGCAGGGAGCAAGGTAGCTGGGGTATTGATTTTGGGTGATGTCTCTGGCATGCTGAGGAGGCTTGCTGACACAGGTACTAGCTGTGGGAGACAAAGCACTCCAGGGACTAGAGAAGAGGTGGAGGAGATAAGGCTGGCATGTCTTCAGCTTTGCAGATTTGAAGTGGAGGAAAATGACTTCCACATAAAGGTGAGGGCCACCCAGGCACAGAGGTGATGCTCAGCAGCCTGGTGCTATGGGTCAGAGCTGACCCACAGAAGCCTATTCCTGGCTGTCTTCCTTGAAATGGCCAATTTGCAAAACACTTCCAAATAAGAGGCTCAGAAAGCCATGCGCCATGGGCTGAGCTCAAAACCCAGGAATGTTTGGCTGAAATCCCAGCCCAAAGTCAATGTGGTGGTATATGCTTGTAATACCAATACTCAGAAGGTTGAGGCAGGAGGATTATGAGTTCTAGGTCAGCCCGAGCTATGCAGGTTGTCTAAAAAGAAAGAGAGAGAGAGAGAGAGAGAGAGAGAGAGAGAGAGAGAGAGAGAGAGAGAGAGAGAGAACACAAGGGCCCTTAGCCACTGAAAATGAACTCCAGATACATATGCCACTTTGTACATGTGGCTTTATGGGGTACGGGGAATTGAACCCAGGTTGTTAGGCTTTGCGGGCAAATGTCTTAGCCATTGAGTGATCTCTCTTTTTTTTTATTGTCCATAATGAGTTACATTGTTTAGTGGGCCAACAATGAGTTGTTATCCCCAATTGCCCCCCTTCCCCATCCCCAGTCAGCTGGATATCCTCCTCCGTGGGCCGTCTGGATCAGTCTTTGTGGTAGGGGGCCATGGATAGTCTAGTATTCAGCCGGGTTCTCCTGACCCAAGTGTGTTGTTACTGAGGGGTGCCAAGTCTCTGATATTCTCCCCCACCGTGGCTCTCACAATCTTTCTGCCCCCTCTTCCGCTCAGTTCCCTGAGTGATCTCTTTAGCCCTTATCTTTCTCACTACAGGTCTTCACATCAGCTGAGATGAGTGATGAACATAACTAATATTGGTGAAGGATAGATCCAGGCTGGGGACTCAGTCTGGATGTGCCAGAATGTGTGTGGCAAAATCTTTCATGGGAAACAGCAAGAATGCAAAAGGGAGGAGGAGAAATAAGCACTGCATCTTGAGGTTTTGGCTTGGAACTGGCATCACGTCACTTCTACCTGTATTTAATTGAGCAAAACGAATCTCATAGCCAAGTCCACCATGCTGTCATGGGAGAGTCCCTTATGCTCACAAGGAGTCATGACCAAGATAGATATGGAAGAACTGGGGAGAGTAATTTAACCTGTCACACCAGGACAATGAGGTGCCTTGATCCCAAGCCTCTGAGCAGGTCTACACTCTGCAAAGCTGTCCTGGGGATTGTGCAGTGTGCTCCCATACACAGTGAGGACAGTACAGACAAGGAGAAGCTAATGTGGGCTCTGAACAGAGTGACATGACCAGAACCCAACTAGCAAAATGTCTGAAGGTAGGTGCTTATGGAGGCTGAGGGATCAGTGAGGTAGCACGCTGTTGCACCTGAACCAGAAGTGATGATGAACTTGAACCTGGTGCTCTGGTATCCCTTGTATGTAACAAATATCCATAAAACTCAGTGGTTTAAAAGCACACCCGTCTCTCAGTTCTGGTGACCTTGGCATTGATGGGCTCAGGGGAGCAGTTGTGCTCTGTGGGATGTCCTTTGGGGCATAGTCTTTTGAGGACTTGCTGGTGTTCAGTTACCTCTATCAGTTACTTCCTCACTGCTGTGAACAAGTAATACCTGACCAGAAGCAACTTATGGAAGCAACGGAGTTTGATTCAGTTTAGAGGTTTTAAAACATAGTTACTCATTTATTTAAGAGAAAGAGAGGAAGGCAGGAAGGGAAGGAGGGAGGGAGGAGGGACGAGAGATAAAGAATAGGCACACCAGGGCCTCCTGCCCCTGCAAACACAAACTCCAGAAGCATGCACCACTTTGTGAATCTGACTTTATGTGAATACTGGGGAAATGAACCTAGGCCATCAGGCTTTGCAAGCAAGTGCCTTTAACCGCTGAGCCATCTCTTTAACCTCAGCTTACAGTTTTGAGGGTAAGTTTCATTATGGCAGGAAAGGTGCAGCAGGCAGAACAGGAAGCCAGAATTACATTGGCAGGCAGGAAGCAGAGGGAGAACAGGAAGTGGGGGCATTGCCACAAATCCTCAAGGTTCCTCTCCACCCAGTGTCCCACCTCTTCCAGCAAGGCTCCCCCTTCTCAAGGCTCCATACCTTCCTAAATAACACCATTAGGTAGGGGATCAAGTGTTCAAATACATGACCTATGAAGAGCATTTTACAGTCACACCACAACATTTCACCCCTGTCCCCCCAACAAAAGTTCTGTGGCCATGTCATAATGTAAAAAGCACTCAGTTCAACTTCAAAAGTCCCCACCATCTTTAACCACCCCAACACTTCAAAAGTCCCAAGTCTCATGTGAGATTCAAGGCAGTCTCTTAACTGTGAGCCCTGTAAAATCAAAATGCATCCGTGACTCCTGATCAAATGCTCTGAGCTCCAAAGGGCTTAGGTAGCCCTGCTTCTCCAGCTGTGCTGCATGTAGTGCATAGGGCCCCTCGTTTGGGCTGGCTTAGCTCCAAGCCTGTAAGTTTTCTGGGAAGATATCGCATGGTCCTGGCATCTCCATCATCCTGAACTCTCTACTGAAATGTAGGTTTGTCCTCATAGCTCCACTCAATGGTCTTGCAGGGACCCTGGCAGGGAATTCAACCCTGCCTCACATTGCCTAGCCCCAGAGGCTCTCTAAAACCATGGAGAAAGATGCAGTGAAAGATTGAAGAACAGAGAGATAGAGAGAAGAGAGACAGACAGAGAGATTGGGTGCAGAACCTCCAGCTGCTATACACAAACTAGATGCATGTGTCACTTACGTGGATACTGGGGAATCAAACATGAGTGTTAGACTTTGTAGGCAAGTGCCTTAACTGCTGAGCCATGTCTCCAGCTCCAATCCTCTCAATGTTGCTTTCATAAAAGCCTGTAAAACCAGTACCACATGGATGATTCTGCCAAGTTCTTGCGTCAGCTCATGATGGGGATTATCCACCAGAAGCCCCTTGTCCCTCCTGCCCTTGGGCCACTTGTTCCTTCCCATTTGGTACTTGGCTGAAGTGAGGCTACTCATCAATGCTATATGGTCACAGGATTAGACATCTGACTCAAATTGGACCTATCAAACTCCTATTGTGATTGGTCCAGAAATGTGCACATGATCCAAAGCTGGACCAATCAGGATTCTTCCCCAGGATTTTTTTTTTTTAACAGGGGCTAGAGAAGAATCATTCTTTTAAGCCTAGTGTTCTGGCCCAAACCTGTTATTTCACTACTCAGGAGGTGAAGGCAAGCTGGAGGACCAGGCGTTCAACACCAGCCTCAGAGATATAGTGAATTCCAGGCCAGCCTGGGCTACACAAGACCTTGTCTCAAGAAAGCACCATCAAACCGGGTGTGGTGGCTCATGCCTTTAGCCCCAGCATTTGGGAGACAAAGACAGGAGGAGGGCAGTGAGTTCGAGGCCACTGTGAGATTACATAGTGAATTCTAGATCATCCTGGGCTAGAGTGAGACCCTACCTTGAAAAAAAAAATCAAGCAAAGCAAAATCAACAACAAAAAGATGAGGGCTCTCTTCTCCTGTGCACAGGTTGCTAAATTAAGCCTGAAGCCATCTGTGACCTGCCCTCCCAACACATGGCTCATGTGGATCTCTAAAAGTTCTTTGTGTTTGAGCTGCTTTTAGTTTGCTGAATATGCTATTCCTTATAATCAGAGAGTCCTGAAGACAACATTGCTGTTGTTCAATTTTTTTTATGTGGCATGGATGTATCGTAGAGGCAGGCACTCATGGAGAGGCGAGAGAAGACTGGCAGAGCAAAACCTCCTCTATTCCTCTTCCACTTTGTTTCCTTGAGATGGAGTCTCTCATTAAACCTGGAGCTGCTTTTCTGGTCCAACTGACCAGCAAGCCCCAGTGGTTCTCCAGTCTCTATCTCTCACAGGACTTATGTGTGGCCATACCCAACATTTTTATATAGGTGCTGGGGATTGAACTCAGCTTTAAGCTTGTGTAGCGAGCACTCTTACGTGCTGAGCCTTCTCAGCCCTGAGAACTTTACTTTTTGATGCTCAATACAATAGTAATGATAAGATTTAAGAGCCACTTTATTGCTAGCCTGCTATTTACTTGGCTGTGTGCCACGAGCCTGCTGTCACTAACTCATGATTCCTCTCCATCTGTGTGTGTGTGCATTGTGTGTGTGTTTGTGTGCGTATGTGTGTGCTCACACGCATGCAGTGACACTTCCTTGCTGTCCTGATATTCTAGGTTGGATTATTTCAACCTTGGCATCCCCCTTCTCCAGATGCCTGCAGAAGATGGGATGGGTCAAATTAAACTTAGTGCATGGGATCCATCTTGAATTGGAGTGTTGAGTGCAAATTTGGGGTAGGAGACACAGACGTAGAGTTGGCCCTCTGACCAGGTAAGGTTGCCTGAAGATGGATTTTTGGAGGAGTACAATATAAAGGTAGAGAGAGTAGCTAGAGAACTGGTTCAGTAATTAAAGGTGCTTTGCTTGAAAAACCTGCTGGTTCAGGTTCGATTTTTACTCATGTAAAACCAGATGCATGAAGTGGCGCATGCATCTGGAGTTTGTTTTCAGTGGCAGGATGCCCTGTCGCTTGCTTGCATTCTCCTCTTTCTCTCTCTTGTAAATAAATATTTAAAAAATAAAAATAATTTTAAAAAGTAGGGAAGTCCCCACTCAGTCTCATTGGAAAAATCTCAGGCTTGTCTCTTTCCAAAGCAGGTTTTTCCATTATCTTAGTTCATTGTCTGTGGCTCTATCAAAATAACCTAAGGCTTTAACTTTTTAAAAGAGGTTTATTTAACTTTTAAATATTCCAGCATATCTCATTTTTTTATAGAACAGGAATGTGGGTACTTTTATTGATGATTTAAAGAATTTGAAATCTGAATTCTCTTCAGTTTTGGAGAAACTCTGGCAAGGGCCTCCTTGGCCACATCACAATAAGGCAGGTAGTGTCATGGTAGAGATACACTGGAAGGGAGAGGATTGCTCAACAGATGTAGAGAGTCAGGGCCATGCTTTTTTATTTTTTAAAGAAAACATTTATCGACAACGTCCATAAATATAAACAATATACCATGATCATCACCCCTTCCCTTCCTCCTCCAAACTCCCCTCCACTGTATCCCTTCTTCCCAACTAATCTCTCTTCTGTTTTGATGTCATCACTTTTTCCCACCCGTTACGCTGGTATTAGGAAGGTAGTATCAAACACTGTGAGGTCATGAATATCAAGGCTACTTTGTGCCTGGAAGATAGTATTGATAAGCACTCCTCTTCTTCCTTCAGCTCTTACCTTCCTTCTGCCATTTCTTCTGCAATGATCCCCAAGTCTTGGAGGGTGTACCGATAGAGATGTCTCAGTGCTGAAACACTCCACTGTCACTTCTGAGCACTTTGATGAGTTTTGAGTCTCCTCAGTGGTCACCAGCATCTGAAAAGGGAAGCTTCTCTAACCAGACGTGAGCATAGCATTAATATGTTGGCATAAACATAAGTATTTAGAAGAGTTTAGTGGGCATAATGCTATGTCCATTTAGCCAGACAACAGAAGTAGTTCCCCTAGGGCTTATGACCTCTCAGCCATAGGCTTTTCTGTAGGTTTTCAATGCCAGGCAGGCTTTCTATTTCTGTACAACCTACTTTCCCAGGAGTTAACTTGCAACTTTCATGGGTTCCCTTCAATGGTGAAGCCTAGTGATCTCATTCCCTTACATTAGACTCCATCTCTGAAAGGTTCTATCACATCCCAACACTGTCACATGAGGCCAAGTTTCAGACACATGAATCTTTGAGGGGAACAGACCACATTCAAAAGACTGTAACTATGATCATTTGTGTGTGTGTGGTGCTGGCTTTATGCATGGTAGGCAAGCACTCCGCCAGCCCTTGTGTCTGCTTTTATAGTTGGCTCCAGGATTTCTGGTGTTTGCTCGGGCAGGGGAAGGGACAATAAAGAACCTTCTACTTCTGCTTGAGCACTTGGAAAGGTGGTGGGCCTTCCAGGGCTCCATGGGGTTGGTGCAGGAAGAAGAGGTGTTGGCATGAGGCCTGAGAGAGTCAGGAGCCGGGTGAGCCCAGGAGGAAGAGCAGAGAGAGAACCCAGACTCAAGAGGCAGCTCAGAGACTAGCCAGAGGTTTGGAACTCAGGTCACAGTGGACATTTCTGCACTGGCTTTTGTGTCTAGCAACTCTCTTTTTTTTTTAGAAGAGAAAATTGGGCATTTTGGCTGGTGATTAGAAGATGTTATGATTGGAATCCTCCTCTCCTGGAGTTAGAGCATACCAGAGTGTCAGCCTAAAGATGCTGGATTGAGTTCAGGGGCACTGGCATTTCTGTGACATTCTTTCTGCATATGAGGTCCTTTCCAGGAATCTCACTGGGGACTCTCCAGGTGTGTTGTGAGACAGGGGCTTTTTCTCAGCTTCATTGAATCTTGTCCCCAGAACTCATGGATCCTTGCAATTCTAGAACATACAGCAATATTTGCCACTAATAGGAGGGGCTCTTGACTCAAGCCCAAGCTGGCTATCCTTTCCCCTTGCTAACCTTGAATGGTGCATGTGAGCAGGCCCTCATCCTGTAGAACCCTCTCTGGTTAGAGTCTTGACCTTGGACTGGCCCTTCACCCTCTCTTCCCTGCCCAAGGTTTAGCAACCAGAGAGAGATAGAGAGCAGCAGGATCCATCTTATGTCACATCATGTGGGACTCTGTCACTTTGCTTTTTTGTCACAAATGCTACTTGAAGGGTCATTTGTACTGCTGGCCTGTCAGAAAGTTCTGGAAGGAGCTAGCTTGCTGCCTGAATAAAGTGGGAGCCATGAGAGATTGTGTGTAGGAGAAGGGTTGGCCCCTCTGGTTTACAGATTACAGCATTGTAATGATGAGAAGCAACATTCATGGTGACCAACCCAGCTGGAGTCCCCTCTGAGCTGGTCACTGTGTGACATGTCACAGATGAAGAGAGGCAAGGAGTAGCTGGCCATGCCACCAAGCTGGCTGGTGGGGACAGAGATCTTTTGTGTAGCTGGAGTCACTCTCCTGTTGTTGCGAGCGTGCGTGAGCATTTCCTTGAAGTAAGTCTGTGAGGATGGCATCATGATCCTCTTTTATAGCTGAAAAAAAGAAAGAAAGAAGAGAAAAGAACAGCCAATGGTGGAGGTGGAAGCTGCTGTCTTTCTGTAGCTTCTCTGCCTCTTTCAGAAACCCATGGCAGGTAGGTCTGGGCAAAGGACCTACGGATTTTTTCTCCAGACATCTGCTGGGAAAAGATCTCAGAGGAATCCCTCATCTCTTCCTCCTGGAGTAAGCCCTGGGATTTCTACATACCTTAATTTGTGATCTGTCTGTTTTACTACTGGGTTGGCATGTGCAATTGTGCAGGTTGTGTACTGCACAAATCCAGGAGTTATGTAGCATAAACCTGGCTGTGTCAGTTGGTTCTTACATCATATCTGGGGGGGGGAGTAGGAAAGATTTCATTTGGCTCATGGTTCTGAAGGTTTCAGAAGTCTATAGTCACATTGATACTTTTGTTGTCTCTGGGCCTGTTGTGAAGCAGATCATTGTGTCACAGAGAGTGTGGCAGAAAACAGTGGCTTAGCTCATGGTCGCCAGGAAGGAGAGACTCACAGACAGAGAGAAAAGAGGAGCCTGGGACAAGATATAGCCCCAAGAGCATCTCCAATGACCTACTCTTTCCATTCAGGCCCCATCTCTGGCAACTGGGGACCATGCTTTCATCATATGAGCCTTTTTGGGGATCCTTCATATCCAAATCATAACACTGGGGACCCAGCCTGGGACCATGCATTCAAACTTGTGGACTTGGCTGGCCAGCATTGGGCTGGAGTCTGTTCCCAGCTACTTTGTCTGGAAACACCCTAATTCTCCTCTTGCCCATTTCCTCATCCACAAAGTGAGGATGGTCATCATCGTCCCCTCTCCCCTGAGATTGCCTGCACTTATCACCCATGGACAGCTCTGCACACGGAGCCTAGGCACAAACAATGGTTGTTTCCTGCACTTCCATCTCCCAGCCTATTCACACTTGGCACTTGGGAGCAGTCAGGTACCATCTGCCAAGAGACTGGCTGACTTGCCCTGTGAGTAGCCTTGGAGATGGATAACAAAGCATTAGTCTGGTGTCCTCTGCCCTCCTGCCTGCCTCACAGCCATGGCCCTTGGGATGAGTCCAGAGAGGACTCCAGCAGGCTGCAGGGTCATTATTCCTACACCACAACTTTACACTTTTTTCTTTCTTTTGCCTTGAACCCGTGATCCTCCTGCCTCAGCCACCCAAGTGCTAGATTACAGGCATGTGACACCTGACCTTGGATTTTTTTTAGTTAACAAAAAAATTTAAATTTGAAGATTGAAACCTGAAAACCTAGATCTTCACCAACAATCTTGAACAATCAGATGTTCCTGTGCCCAGGGCCTTGGCCCCTGGGGTTAAGCAGTGATGCCCTGTATAGTGGGCATATGGTTCCACGTTGTCCACAAGTTTTCCTGGTCCCTCTCCTGGGGTGAGCCTGTGACCTTTGACTCCCTGGACCTTGGGACAGTCTGATTCTGCTTGACAGTTCGTGACCATGCCAGGGTCTACATTTGTGCAATGGGTGTCCCTCACCAGCAAGAATTTGTGGGTCCCCTCCATGTACACCCTGAGGTGCCATCCACTGACTTTCTCCTACCTCCCTGAGCCAGCTAGACTGAAGCCTTGCTTAGGGACACAAACATACACACCATTAGAAGCTCAGATCAAAGGCGGCACCCCACTGCCTGCTTCTCAATGGACCCTTTGTGCTGAAGGAAGCATGCCAGAGAGTTAGAATCCAGGGAGACTGGGAAGGGCTGAGGGGCTGAGTACAAAGCTACTTGTCACCCACAGAAGTCCCCAAGTTGCTGTGAAAGATACACCAGGTGGAGGCCAGAGCACAGCTCGCTGCTGGGAGATACAGATGGGCAAACCTCACTTCTTGTCCCTTGGGGTCCCCAGTGAGAGATGACAAGGTCTAGGGCGAGAACACCAGCCTCTGCCCTCCTGCCCTTGCTGAGATGGGTGACACCCACCAGCTAAGGCTGCTTGGAGAAGCATGGTTGGTAGCACATAGGAGAAACCAAGTAACCGAGGGGGAGACTAGGGGAAGGCCGAGAGATACTGAGAGGTGTGGGGGGGGGGGGTCACCTTTGGCCAGGTAGTCCTATCCAACCATTCAGCCCACAACAAATCTACTGAGTTCCAGTCCAGTGGTATGAGGTGGGCTCAGAGGATGGAATAAAGTTACGTCAGATCCCAGATGGCAAGAGTGGGAAGCTGGATGTGACCATGTACCAGAGGGAGCTGCCCCCCTCCACCCACCCTTCACCGGATGCCCCGAGCATCACACACAGGGGCTCATCTATCTCCAAAGTGGATGAACAAAGAATGGCTTTGAGAGCTGAGAAGCTGGTCTGGGAACCTGTCTGCCAAGGGCACTGGGGAGGAGGGGTGGAGAGCAGGTATGGAGAATGGGTCACCAGGAGGGGACCCCATAAGGACCTAGTGGGGAGTGAGAGGTTGCCAAGGTGTTGAGAGGCCCAGGATACAGGCAGAGTGTTGCCATGCTCTATCACTGACCTCAGTCTCTATCTCTTTGTCTCTACCTCCTCTCCAGGGATCTCTTCCAGGGTCAGGCTTTAAATTCCATCTCTTGCTCTGACACTTGTTGGCAGCAGGCAGGGCAGCTTGCATCAGAGCTCTCACCTGCCCGCTGGCTTGTCTCCGGCTCAGGTGTTCACCAGGTCTCTTGGAATAGTGTATTCTAGTTCTTGACCTAACAACTGGCTCCCCTGTGGGCTTCCCACTCAGTGAATGGCAGGCCTTTCTGTACAGTTTTCAGTCTCCAACCTTGGCATCTTCCTCAACTCCCTTTCCTCGTCTCTCCTCTTCTGTGGGTGTCAAGGGCCGAAGGGCACAGGCTGGTGTTCCTGTCCCAGACCTTGGCATCTCTCCCCGGGGAATCCCAAAGGACAAGAAGCGGTTCTGCATATTAGCTGATCTTGTGGTCTCAGCCTTCCAAGAGCATTAAGGATCCAACCCCTTCCATGTCCTCCGCTGCTGCCACTCCGGTATACGTCACCATGGTCTTGGGACGAGCCTCTTGTCATCATTCCTCAACCCACACACTGTTCTCAACACAGCAGCTCAGTAGCTTTAGGTCTCAGTTCCTGCTGAAGGCTAATGTTTTGCTTGAGTGGAGCTCAAGCCCTTGCTGAAGCCCATAAATCTCATAAACTGGCCTGCACTTACATGTTCATGCTCTCTTCCAACCTCTGCCACCCCCCCTCCCCAAACTTTTTCTTTAATTTTTGTTTTTCGAGATAGGGTCTTGCTCTAGCCTAGTCTGACTTGGAATTCTCTGTGTAGTCTCAGGCTGGTCTCGTACACAGATCCTTTTATCTCTGCCTCACAAATGCTGGGATTAAAGGCATGTGCCACCACACCAGGAATTTTCATCTTCTTGTGCACACAAGAGCTTGGTATCAAGGAGGTGTTAATATAGCTTCATTGCATGGCAGAAGTCATAGAAGAGAAACAATTGAATTTCTTGGCTGTCTGTTTCCTGCCTCCATCTCAACCCCAGCTGCCCAGTGCAGCTACTTATTCTGTGCAGAGGCAGGCTCCACAGCCCCAAGAGAAGGCTCACCTTCCAGAGCCTCAGGGAGTATGTGGCTGACACACTTACCTGAAAGCCTGTCAGAAATGCAATTCCCAGGCTCCTCTCATACTGCATGGTAACCAATCACCAGGGAATGGTGTATATATTCAGTCAGAAAGAGCCTGTCTAGGATGTTTGAAATGAGCCCACTGAAGGAGGTTTTTAGGGAACCTAAGGTCAGAGCATATAGGCAAGTTCATGGACCAAGACAGTCATCTGCGTGTCTGTCTCCATATGGCTGGCCTTTTGTCTCTGTGACAAAATATTGGGCCAGGTGTGGTGACACATGCTTTTAATCCCCATCACTCAGAAGGCAAAGGTAAGTTGATTGCTGTGTTCTTGAGGCCAGCCTGAGACTACATAGTGAATTCCAGGTCAGCCTGGGCTAGAGAGAAACCCATCTCAAAAAATCAAACCAAACCAAACCAAACAACTCCCCCCAAAAAAATATTGGACATAAGCAACTTGAAAAACAAGCTAGCTTTATTTTGGCTCATGGTTTCAGAGGGTTCAGACCACAGTCAGTTGTTTGCATGTTTCTGGGCCTGTGGTGGTCAGCAGACATAGTGGAGGAAAACTGCTCACCTCAAGGCAGTCAGGAAGCAGAGAGAGACTGAAGGAACCAGCACCCTCAAAATGTACACTGTCAGTGGCCACTTCTTCCAACTAGATCCTACCTCCCAACAGTACATTCACATCCAGCCATGAACTCCTCAATGGGTCCAATCATCTCTCAACACCACCATCAGCTGGGAATCAACCCTTCAACATATGAGCCTTTTATGGGGGGGGTTCATACACAAACCCCAACATCATCTCTGTTCTGCCCCTGCTCTCTCTTTATCAGTGCATATGGAGTCCAGGCAGCTGCTTCAGCCCCTGGGTTTTTCTACTCAAATGCTGTAAAGGGATTCTGACTGACCAGGCTCATGGGTGGGACACCCAAATTAGCTGTGGTCAGGAAGTGGAGGGTCAGCTGGTAAGGTTTGTTTTGTAGGCTGGATAAAGAAGGAAGCTGAGTGAGGAGGGCAGATGATGGTACAAGCCACAATCTCTGTTGCAGTGATGTTTAAAATATCCCAGGTGCCAACACAGATTGACAGGACATGGCTGTGTTTCAGAGGCTGTAAATTGAC
>PVHP010026477.1:0-24655 GCA_004024765.1 Zapus hudsonius | reverse complement strand
CGCCAGTACTTTGTGTATTTTCTGGATTCTGTTCCATTGTTAACTTCTACTTTTACCGCATTGTGGTCTGATATGATGCAAGGAACTACCTCGATCTTCCTGAATTTGTTTAGGGAAGATTTGTGACATAAGATGTGATCAATTTTAGAAAAGGTCCCATGTGCTGCTGAGAAGAATGTATAATCTGTGTCTTTGGGGTAGAACATTCTGTAAATATCTGTTATTCCCAGCTGATTAATAGTGTCATTAAGCTCTATTATGTCCCTGCTGTTCTTCTGTTTGGTTGATCTGTCTAGAGCTGATAATGGTATATTAAAGTCTCCTACTATGATGGAATTGGAGTCTATTTCTGCTTTATTTTTGAGTAGGGTTTCCTTTATGAACTGTGTTGCACCCAAATTTGGTGCATATATGTTGATGATGGTGACATTTTCCTGGTGGATCCTTCCTTTGATAAGTAAGAAGTGACCATCATTATCCTTTTTAACTGATTTTGGTTTAAAGTCTATTTTGTCAGAGATTAGTGTAGACACACCTACTTTCTTTTTACTTCCACATGCCTGATAAACTGTTTTCCATCCATTATCTCTAAGAAGGTTGCTGTGTTTGGAAGTAAAGTGCATTTCCTGAAGACAGCAGATGGAAGGGTCCATTTTGTCAATTCCCCCTACAAGTCTGTGTCTTTTTATAAGGGAGTTAAGTCTATTTATATTCAGTGATATAACTGTGAGGTTTGTTTTGAGCCCTGCCATGATGAAGGGATAATGTGGATTTCATCTGTGCTGTTGTTATTAGCACACTGACTGTGATTGTCGTGTCTGATCTCTGGTATTCTTCTGAGGAAGATTTCTTGTTTCTTCCGTATGGGTTATCTCTTGCAGGAGCTTCTGAAATTGTGGCTTTGTTTTAAAATAGTCGTAGAGCTGTTTTACTTCATGGAACATTTTCACTTCTCCATCTATCAGGAGGGATAACTTTGCTGGGTACCGTAATCTAGGTTGAAAGCCATACTTCTTTAGGGCCTGAAAAGCATTATTCCAAGCCCTTCTGGCTTTCATGGTTTCTAATGAGAAGTCTGAGGTAAGTCTGATGGCTTTCCCCCTGTAATTTACTGTCTGCTTTCCTCTAGCATCTTTGAGTATTTTCTCTTTGCTCTCTATGTTAGGCATCTTAATTAAGATGTGTCTTGGAGAGTTCCTCTTCATGTCCTGTCTGTTTGGAGTCCTCTGGGCCCCTTGAAAGTTGAGTGGGCTTTCTCTTGTTAGGTAGGGAAAGTTTTCTTGAATAATTCTGTTGAATATATTTCCTATGCCCTTAGCTTGGGCTTCTTCTCCCTCTGGGATCCCATGATTCTAATATTGGTCCTCTTTATTGTATCCCATAGATCCCTCTAATTGTGCTCACTTGATTTCTTAAATTTATCGAAACCTATGACATCCTTATTAATTCCTTCTGATTTGTCTTCTACTTCTGAAAGTCTCTCCTCCAGATTATCAACCCTGGGACTGAATGATTCAAGGGAGTTTTTTAGTATTTCTTCTTTATTTTTGGTTTATGCTATAATTTTATTAATAGCTTCTAATTCTTTGGTGCGATCCAATTTCCAATCTATTTTTGTTTATGCTTGGGATTCCTGATAATCATTTTTTAGTTTTCTTAAGTCCTCATCAAATTTAATTAATTGATTGTCCAGCTCTTCTCTTAGTTGATTAATCTTTAATTCACTTAATGTATTTCTGAATTCATTCATATTTCTCTCCATCAAATTCAGTCTGGAGTCTATGCTTGAGTAGGAATGCTTCATCTCATTCATGTCTTTTCTCATAATTTCCATATCAGCCCTTAAGTGCATCATATTTGCATTTCTGTTGTGGTCAGGAGTCATATTATTCTCTCTCTGCAATTGTGTATGAGCTCCTTTCATTTCCTTGCCACTTTCGTGTTCCATAATGGGACTAGGGGCCCTGGTTTGGGAAGTTACATTTTTCCTTTGGTTTCTGCACATGCCCAAATAGGGATGTGGGACTCAGTGGTCCCAAAGCTGAGGAGAAGCTGGGCGGCCCCGATCCGGGGCCTGGATCCCAGTCAGGCAACCAAACCTCTGTGGAGAGACAACCCCTCCCCTCTCAGATCGTGGAGAGGACCACCTCTGAGGACCGTTTGCTCCCACGGGGGAAGCCATTCAATTGGCGCCAAGGACCCGGAACCCACGCGAGGGGACCAAGGCGTGAGCCCTGGGTGCATTAGGCCCAGCCAGCTCCGTGCTCCCTCTCTAGAGCTGAGATCAGCTGAGGAACCCTGCTGTGGTCCCCGAAGCCGAAGCCAAGGAGAGGCAGTGACCCGGGGCCTGGATCCCAGTCCAGCAATGAAATCTCCTCGGAGAGCTTGGAACCCGCCACGAGGGGATAATAGCGGGAGTTAGTGGGGGGAGGGCTCAGCCCTCTGCTCCACAGGGGAGCATAGAGCTGCTGGTGAACCCTGTCTGCTCCAGCCCAGGGGTTGGGGAGGGAGGGAGAGCCCAAACTCGGGTCCGGCCAGTGTCCAAAGCCTGGATACCAGCTGAAGAGATCAAACCTTTCCGGAGATTCCTGGCTATGCTGTTACTCGTTCACCATTTTGCTCCGCCCCCCTATGATGAGTGAGTTTTAAGTCTGCTTTATTATTGATTTCTTAAGTGTCTCTGGACTTCTGCTTTAGGTTGTGTTGGGTATCATTGGTGACTGTCTCCATTGACCTTTCCTGGGTTATCTCACTTGCTGTGGTGATAGTTCTCTTGTTTATCTTGCCACTTTCTCATAGGTTTCATTTGAGGCCTACATGATAGGTCAGGGGTGGTTCATCTCTTATCAGGATATCAGCCATCATCCCATAGCTTGTTGGTATAATTGGGTCATACAAACAGAATCTCCATCAGAGAGTGAGGTTAGTATCGGTTAAATGAGACAAACATTGCTATTTTGGCAAGATTCTAATGGGTGTAGCCTCTCTGTTTCTCTCTGGTAGTGGGAATTTCCCTTTGGAGCCCAGGTTCTTGGTCCCCATAAGATTTTGCCCTGGATCCCAGTTCCAGTTAAGGGTTCCTTGTCACTGAGCGGATCTAAAACCTGTTGATGACACACCTTGGTTTGGCACCACTATTGCACAGGTGAACACTTCTTGACTTGCTGATCTCTTCCATATAGCAGTGAGTTCAACATTCTCCTGACATCAGTCAGTGTTGTTTATCAGTGGTCTCTGCTTTCTCCAAATATCATTGACCAATTTCCTGTGGCACCTTCTGTAGAGCCTTCCAGCAATACACATGCTACTGTCTGGGAGTTGGTTACCATTCTGGGTCTAACAGGATCTCTTAGTGTTGTGCAATGACATTCTGTGGTTTCTTCAGCAATAGGGTAGATATTCAGGCTACTTTACAAAAGCCTGTCTTGTTTTAAGGACCTTATGGGTCTCTTTGATCAGCCTCCCTTATAATAGTGAAGAAGCTTTTTAAATCCCCTATCCAATCTATGTAGCATTCACAATATTTACATGGAGAGTATTAAACAAAATGCTAGAGTTTATCCAAAGGTGTATGAAGATATAACTTCTGTTTTCAAGTACCATGTGGTAGAGTTATGTCACACATTACTAATAGACTATTTTGGTTTCTGGGCACAATAACAATAAATAGCAAAAATAATAATAAACAACACTGATAGGTAAGGAGCCAATCTAGGCAGGGTTGAGAAAGCAAGTAACAGTGAATTCTAGCCATGGATGATGAGTTTGAATGAAGACAGTTTAAAGAGGGTCCTATACATCCAAACTGAGTTGTTGGGTGAGGGCCAGACAGGTTTAAACTCATTGAGTTAAGTGAACAGAATTGACTGAAAGAAGTTGAAACATACACCTAGACCTGGATTTTAAGCTCCCATAGTTAGCAGTAGCAATTTTTTATTTTTTTAATTTTTTTAAATATATATTTATTGTCCATAATGAGTTAGATTATTTAGTGGGCAAACCATGCATTGTTATCCCGAATTCCCCGCTTCCCCCACTCCCCCTTTCTGATCAGTTGTATATCCTCCTTCGTGGGCTGTCTGTATTAGTCCTTGTGGCAAGGGATCCTGGATATCTTAGTACTCATCCCGGTCTTCCTGGCCCAAGTGTGTTGTTACTGATGGGAGCCATGCCTTCAGACAGTCTCCCCCACCACGGCTCTCACAATCTTTCCGCCCCCTCTTCCGCTCAGTTCCCTGAGTAGTGGTGGGTGAGTAATAAGGCTGCTTTAATGTTGCGAGCTTAGAGGTTCTTGTGTCGAAAATCCTTGGTTTCTGTCTCAATTGCCTATCCTGTGTTGATTGAATGACTGTGATTATAGGTCCCTTGGTCATCTGTCATTGTCTGCTGGGTTCCCTATGGATCCTCCCTGATATGACTGTGGTGGCTCCTCTCTTGCCAGGATCTCATCCGTCGGCCTACGGTTGGTTGGTAGGGTTAGATGGGCCACAGCTCTCTCGTTGCATCCTGAAAAACACAAACACATTTGGCTTATCTAGAGTTGGTTGCATGGCTGTGGCTATGGGTCCCTTGTTCATCCCGCCCTTCTCTGCAGGGTTCCATATGGATCCTCCACAATATGACTGTGGTGGCTCATCTCTTGCCATGGTCTCATCTTTTGCCCTGCTGTCGGGTGGTAGGGTTATATGGGCCACAGCTCACTCGCTATATCCTGAAAAATACAAATACAATCTCCATTGGAGAGTTAGAACAGTATAGGTTAACAAATATACCCCATTCTGGGTTACCTAGTTTCTATTTTTAGTAGCCTCCTTGTCAGACGTTCGCATAGTGCATCTTTTCTTGGGAGCCCAAGTTTATGGGATCCGGTGCATATTGCCCTAAATCCCCATTTCCAATCAAAGGTTCCCCCTCACTGAATGGAATATTTGGCCAAATTTAATGGCTGTTGGTTGACTCCCCCAGGCCCAGGTTCCTTCATTGCACAATTGCTCCTTTCTTGGTTTGCTGTTCTCTCCCAGTAGGAACTATATTCAGCCTATTCATGGCCGAAGACTTCAGCTTCCCCTGGCAGCTTGTGCATTGCCCTCCAGCCCTTCACTAACTGCCATCTGGGGGTTCGTCACCATTCCAGACCTCGCTGGGACTCTCGATGAAGATCGATGGCATTCTGTGGTTTCTTCAGCAACAGGATTTTGTCTCAGGCCTGGGGAGGGCGTTCAAGAGCCTTGACAGAATTCTGTCTTGTTTTTGGAACCTCATGGGTCACTTTGGTCAACAGCACAGTGAGGGAAGGGACCGGTGACTGGAATCCAGGGCTTTCAGACTGCTCAATTATACACAGACTTAAATATTCTCCCCTGCTACTCATAACCCCTCTTGCCAGTTGACGCCCACTATTTTTTTAAATATTAGTTTCTACTTGCTGTGACTTTACCAGAAGCAACTTAAGAAAGGAAGAGTTTGTTTTTGCTTTTGAGATTACAGTTACACGTGGTGAGGAAGGCATGATGGCAGGAGTTCTAGGCAGCTGGTCACATTCAATCCACAGTGCAGATGCTAAGAGCAATGAATGGCAGTTCTTAGCCAGATCTCTCCTTTTTCTACAGTCCATGATCCCAGCCCATGTAATGGCCAGCCAAGTTTGAAGTAGTTCTTCCCACCTCCAATATCCTATATAAAATTTATTAAAAATGCCTGCTGGGCAACCTAATCTAGATAATCCCTCACTGGTATGCTCCTAGATGACTGTAGATCCTGTCAAGTTAACAACACATTTAAATGGGTTTTTACAGAATATTATCTCAAAAAATACCATGACTCAGGGAGCTGAACAGAAGAGGGGGCAGAAAGCTTGTAAGAGCCATGATGGAGGAGAATATTCAGAGACACTGATCCCCTCAGTAACAACAAACAAAGGGGGTGGAACCAGATTGACTCCTAGACTATCTATAATCTCCTACCCCATGAACTGATCCAGTTTGCCCACAGAAGGCAATACCCAGCTGATTGGGAACACGGAACAGGGGACTAGGGGAACTGGGGATACCAACTCATTATTTGCTCACTCAATGTATCTAATTATGGATAATAAAGGAGAAAAAAATAAAGCTGTGTACCACTGAGGGAGAATAGGAGAAAGCTGGCTTCTTTTAGGCAGTTTCAATCAGGGATGGAGGCCCAGAGGGAACTAGGAGATGCCTCTGCACATGCCATCTCGTCCTGGCAGAATTGCACCTCATGTCTGACCGAGACTTAGCTACAATTCCTGCCCCCTGCTGTCCACAGTCTAGATCCCCAAGACCTCAGCTGGCTGACTCAGGTGTGGGTGGACCCTGGGGGGCCACCTCCCAATTTACCAATCAACCAGATTTTCCCTTTACATACAAGAATCGGACATTATAAAGGCTGCTATTTCCTGTGTGGGTCCTCTTTTCCTTTAACTGCCTCTGTTGGCTCCTGCCACAGGGACCCACATGAGCATGTGAGCCTGGTTCTTCCTCACCCAGCCTGGGGAAACTTCTCGGCTTGCTTCTGCTCTACAGTTAGGATAACTTCTCTCTTAATTGCATATACAACCTTCGTATGGTCTCTGGATCCACCACTAGCGTTTTTACACCCAGGATCTACCATGTGGGTGCTCTCTAACCTCTTAGCTTCGGTCCATGGGAAAACACATGGAAAATGTAGTGTGCATCTCTTCTAAGGCTCCCTACACTTGCTGCTGTATTCCACCTTCCACGTGTTAGAGGCCCCCCAGTCCTTCCTTGGAAGCCTCAGTTTCTCTCATAGATGCACAGGCCTGTGGCTCCACTCCAACCTCTCTTTAAAAGCCTGTTTCTTCTAGCTTTCCACATGCTCACTAGGCTTTAGTCAGGTTTTCCGGAAACTTCCATCTTTCTTAAAGGTTTTCCACATGAGAACGTGCTCTGGCTTTCCTTTTCAGATTCCAATTCCTCCTAACAAACTCCACAATGTGACGTCTCCCCAAATAAACTCAATAATTCATAAAGAAGTTATTACTGAAAGAGGAGAGAGATGTACATCATCAATTTATAGCAATGGAAAAGGGAAATCATTGGAGACACATGTGCTTGGTAGTTTATTTAATAGGTGTAACTATGTATCAGTGATCATGATCCACATGATCTATGACTCCAAAATTCACTGTTACTGAACAGTGGTCCAACTCCCAACAGAAACTGGAGCCAATCAAAAATACAAGGCAATCATTATTGTTTTTTCTTAAATATCACCCAAAGGCTCATATGCTAAAATCTCTTTGCTTCCTAGTCACCATGAGGCAGGCATCTTTGCTCTACCATGTGCTCTCCATCAGGATGTGGGCCCAAAGCAATGTAGTCAAATAACCATGCATCAAAACCTGTGAAACTGTGAGCCAATAAAACATTCCTCTTTTGTATTGCTTATCTTAGGTACTTTTTCACAGTTAAAGAAAGTTGACTTATCGAACAATAATTCTTCAAAGTATCTTACCCAGATTTCTTGGATATTATTTCTGTTTTTTTATGCAGATTTCTAAATCTCACTAATCAGATTTCCTGTGGGTAGAGCCATAGAAGTTATACTTATAAAGAAGATCAGGTGAGTAAATTCTAAGATCATTAAATTTTAAGAGCTATGGACTAGCCATAGTTTCTAGCCCAGTGGTCCTCAAACATCATGTGGTATCAGAATTCCCAAGGACATTTATTAGAGCAGATTGCTAGGCTGTAGCCATGGAGGTTTTGATTCAGTGGAACAACAATTTGACCTCACAATTTCCAGATCATACACTACTGGTTTGGGGAACACACTATGAGAATCACACAATAATTGGAGTTTGCAGCAAGTGATCTCAAGTGGCCTCTGCTTGGCAGAACAAGTTTGTAAGATGGGTAGGAAGCATGGTAACACCCTTTGGTAAGAAAATATTATTACAGACCAGATAGGCAGGTCTCAGTTGAGCAAGCTAGAGGCCTGAAGAGATTTAGTACAGTAATAAACTAATTCAGAAGCTTGTGTTTATCTGGTCTTTTAACTGTCAAGAAGCAGGGAGGAACTGGGCCTATACCAGGTTAAGCTGTTAGTCAGTTAATACTGGATAAAATAGTTACTCTTTATCTAGTCAATGTATTGCAAAGCATTGCCAGAATAAAAACAACAATAGGAAACAGTGATAACCTACAATCTTAAATACAGATGCTAAGTGGAAGGACTTGCACAATCAGAAAATGGGAAATAGATGAAGCAAGAGGATAAGGTGCTCAAACAGGAAGGGGCAAGGAAACAGACAGGAAATTCAATGTTTCCAAGTACAGCAATGCCAAGGTCATATGGTCAGTGTGCACTTCTTAATCTTGCCCAAGGCTCACTACAAAATCATCGAGTTTACCAATTCATACTGCAGGAATGATAGGGATCAATGATAGAGATGCAGAACATTCTGTGCCCAACAGGGTGAAGGAGAGCTAAATTTGAAGATCATTTTTATTGGTATGGAAAACCTTTTTATTTTTAGTGCATATGTGGCTCGACAAGCAAAAGGACTGGAACTGAACATCAAAACCCCTCAGTGCCCACAAAGTAGAGTGGAGGCAGAGACAAGGGAAGAAAGACATTAAGGAGAGTATTCTATTGTGCCCTTTCAGAGATTCTCATTAACCCAAGTGTTTCAGTTCTATTTGCTAAGTGGTTTATCTGATTATACAAGTAATATGGAAATATGCTCTTGTCAACAAGTGTGGTAGTTTGAATGGATGTCCCCCAATAGATTCAGGAGTTTTGTTAAAGTTTATAACTTGAAGAGGGTGACACCTTGGGCAGATCCTAGAGTCCATCCTTAAAGTGTTTCTCTGGGCAGATCTGGAATTCCAGCTATAGGTATACATACAGCAGTCTGAGCTCTGCCTGGAATTCCTGTGGTGTGTCTGCTTGAGTGTACTTACTTGCTCTTAGAGTTGTTGTTGGTGGTGTTTGTTTGTTTGTTTGTTTGTTTGTTTGTTTGTTTCTCTGCATAGATCTGTAAGCTTCAAATAAATTACTTCTTCCTGTTATAAACTGTGCCCGGTTTGGAGATTCACCCCAGCAGTGTGAGCTGACTATGACAACATGTCAAGCAAGAAAAATATATCCAGGGACAATAGGAAATATACCTAGGGACAATAGGACAATAGGAAAAGTCCCTTTTTACATGCTTATTTTCAATCAGATTTCTGTACATATACACATGTGTTCATATGCACATTTTTACTTTGTCTTAGTTTCCCCAAACAAATAAAATCATGTTCTATCTGTCTATCTATCTATCTATCTATCTATCTATCTATCTATCTATCTATCTATCTATCTATCATCTAATTTGTAACTTCAGGGTTTTCTTCTTTTTGTAAGCTGCTTTTGAATTTTTACATGATTATATATCTTGAATAATTTTCTAGATTAGCACATAGATATTTCATCTTATTCTTCCTTGTGATTTTTTTAAGAATGGGGCATATGACTTTTTCCATATTAATTATAAATAATTAGATACATTGCATGAGCAAATCTTATGATGGTATCCCCATTTCCCTACTCCCTGTTCCCACCCCGCTGGGGGCCTTCCTATGTGGGTTTGCTGGACCAGTCCATGGGATAGGGGGTTGTGGACTGTACATGAGATAGTCAGATTTTTTTCTCTCTCCCACCTGGCTCTTATAATCTTTCTGCCTCCTCTCCTGCTCAGATCCCTGAGTCATGATGGGTGAGTTTTAGGTCTGCTATACTGTTGAGGTTTCTCGGTGGTTAAGGCACTTGCTTGCTTCACATTTTATTATTAATTAAAGGTCCATTCTTTAAACTACCATGCCCCATTCCTATGACTATTAGTGGAACCATTACTGAATGAAAATAAGAGTCCTTCTTGGTAGTAATTTCAAGTTTCATGGGTTACCTTAATCACAAATTCCACAAGAATCTCAAGAAATTCTCTGAATGAACAATGTATATAGCAGTGCCTGTTCTAGGAAATATTCCTTAGTAAATTCCAGAAATGAAACAAACTGTGATGGACTCTCAAGCTTTAAAATGTCACAGTTCTTTGTGGTATTTAGTCATCTCCAAACAAACTTCCTATTTCCACCTCCGAACTTCAACATTTCCTAATTATTTTCCAACAAAAATTTATAAACAAGTCTTCAAGTTGGTATGTTAGTTTATTTTGGCATGGGTATGACCAAATACCTGAAAAAAAAAAACATTTGAGGGATTATATCTTTTGTTTCATGGTTAGCTGGGGGGAAGTAGAACACTGTCTCTTGGTCCCATGAACTTGGGCAGAACATCATGGTGACTTAAGCATGGTTATAGGGGAGTTTTTAACTTCATGACTAGCCAGGAAGCAAAAAGAGCAACAAACAGTGGTTAGGGATAATATACTTCAAGGACCTGCCACCCCTACACAGTGTCCTACTTCCCCTGGCTAGGCCCCATGCCCCAAAGTTTCTAGAACTTCCCCAAATAGTGGAACCACCTGGGGTCCAAGCATTTGAAACATAAGCCTATTGGGGACTTTTAAGATTCAAACCCTGCCTGCTAGGAAATATAAATTTAATTATAGAGTCTAAAACAAAATTCAGGAAGATGTTTGCTTCAGCCATTGTAGAGGGATGAATGGCATTGAGAATGTTTCTCGAGGTAAATGTGTAGATTGCCATGTTGTTTCATCTGGGAGCTTTACACTTAGGTGCTTTCCTTATACCCTAATTAAGGTAGAATTATTTCTTGTTCTCTGACTGGAGTCTGGAGTCGGAAGCCCAGATCCCCTCATCTCCCACTTCCTATTCAAGTTGCAGAGTTTTGATTTTTCTTCATTATACCCTCATTGTCTGAATATTATAATCCTTTTCTCTAGTCTATTAAAATTTCCTGATATCTATTCATATGCATATATTAATATTTCGTGAAGAATTCTTCTGAGCCAGGCTTACTAGAAGAAAAAAAATATTTGTTTATAAAGATATTTAATTGGAACATTGCCTTATATATTCTTCTTGGATTTAAAAAGCTATGGGAGAAAGACAGTGTCCAGCATTCAGTTCTAACAAAAACATTGTCACTCAACTGTTAAAATAGCTCGTTCATATTCATACATCTTTTGTGATAGGAATAGTAATAGATCAGGCAGAAAAGTTTGTTTACTTAAGGCAAAATGGCAGATCTTATCTCAGTGATGCAATGGCCTGAATTTTATTTGTAAAGATGACACTATTGACCTACCATAAGGAGCTCATGTTCCCTGAATTTTTTCCCCAATTTGGGCTAAAACATTATCAGCCTCCTCTCATACTTCCATATGGACAAAAGTCAGCAAGATGGTTGAATAGGGCCATCCATGTGAATAAGATCTACATGAATAGAACTTGCAGCAAGCAGGTATTATGCTATTCTGCTCTAATAATTACATTTATTGGGTTTTAGCACAGACCTAAGCACTGTGCAATGGATATTGTAAGTATTAACTCTTTATTGCTCATACAATTATAAGAGGTCACATTTTACTGAGGCTCAACAGAGAGATCAGTGGTTTGCCTGAGGTCACACAGCTCTTAGGTAAGAGCTGGGATTTGAATCATAAATTCTTAGATCATTTTCTCTAAAAGCAGATGTTGAGGTGAGATTCAAGTGGAAACTATTTATTAAACTGATGTGCCAGGAGAAACCAGCAGGAGAGTGGAGAAAGCAGTGGCTCTCTGTTTCTATGGCTAAAAGTATTTTAAAACTCAGCCATTTAAAATCAAAATAAGGATCTGGTACTGTAACTCAGTGGTAGAGCATCTGTGTAGCATGTGCAAGCTCCTGGGCTCAATCATCAGACCTACTAAGTTCATATAAAATAGTAAATATTTATCATATTTTATATTTTCTGTGGCCCAGAGCAGTTTAGGAGATGGTTCTGGCTCAGGGTATCTCATTATATAGTCACAATATCAACAAGGACTTGACTGAGGTTCAAATATCTACTTCCATGCTGGATTTCTCTTGTGATCACACATTTCTACTGGCTCTTGGTGACATGCTTCAGTTTCTTGCCACACAGTACTCTTTAAAGGACTTCTTGGTGTGGCACACACATGGCAAATGGCTTTCTACAGAGAGATCAACTCAAGAGAGAGAGCAAGGTCAAAGCTACAATGACTTTTGTGATATAGCTTTAAAATCATATCTTATTATTTCCAGAATATCTTAAATGGATCATTTATTTACTCTATTTATTTTTGTAGAAGAGTATAAAAGGGCAGGAAAATTAGGAAACAAAGGTCAGTGGCAGTTATTGTGGGCACTATCACACAGACCAAGAAGCCAAGTAACAAGCAATGGTAAGCTTTAGGCAAAGTTTCAGTCTCAGCCAGATCCTACAGACAACTCTATAGCAGTAAAATCAATCAGCACAGTTCCAAGAAAAGAGGTCTGGCCTTTTATAATTCCACAACAGGAAAGTACTGTCATCCTATTGAACTTTCAGAGATGTTTGGTTTTCTATACATGGTAAATAGTTCCAGTAGCCAGAAGACAGTACTGCAAAGATGTAAGCTATTTAAAACACAGTAAAGCTGATATATGGGCTCAGAGAATTAGTAAATGAAACAGAGAGAATCAGGTTATATCTCATTGCAAAATTTTCACTCTCAAAGCCTTTCTTTTTCTTTCTTTTTTTTTATTAATACTTGGCTATTGACATCATTGAAGTCTTCTGCTTTGCAACTGTGACCAAAAAAATTAACTTTCTTAAAGTTCCAGTTGATAGAATATCTAGTCATCTCTTCATCTTTCTTTTCTGGGCTTTTGAACACAGGCATTCTCTCTCTCTCTCTCTCTCTCTCTCTCTCTCTCTCTCTCTCTCTCTCTCTCTCTCTCTCTCTCTCAATTACTTTTTCATCGCTATGCCAAAATACCTGACAGAAGCAACTTAAGGAAGGAAGAGTTTAATTTGGCTCACAGTTTCAGAGAATATAGTTCATTATCATGGAAAAACATGGGATTCATGGCAGTGGGAACATACAATGGTGGTTGCTCATGTTGTAGCTGGTCAGGAAGCGAAGAGTAGACCTATGGATGGATAGAAACTTCAAAGGCCCAACTATAGTGACCTAAGTGACCTAAGGTGGTTTCAATGTAATATGTCCCCCACAGGTATCAAATAGATGTGTTGGAACACAATCCCCAGCTGGTAGCACTGCTCTGAAAGTTTGTAGAACTTTTATGAGGTGGAGCCTTAAAGATAAGTGTGTTACTAGGGGCAGGCCCCACTTATTCTTCTCTCTCTTTCTATTTCATCCCTGCTTATTTGATAAAGTGACACTGCTCCTACCATACTCCCCCCTCCATGATGGACTCATACCTTCTGGAACCATCAACCAAAATAAAATCTCTCCTAAGCTGCTTCTGTTTTTTGTTTGTTTGTTTGTTTTGCTTTTTTGTCCAAACAATAAGAAAGTAACTGATACAAGGCCTGATTTTCTAAAGATTCCACAATCTTAAAAAAAATTGCCACAAGCTATGGAACAGGTGCTCAAAGCCTGAGCATGTGGAAAAAATTTATGATTCAAACGATATCATATGCACATAAAATTGTACAGTCTCAGTGAAATAATTCAATAGACAAAAAATACTTCCTTTGTGCAAACTTTGTTCTTTTACTCTTTCTCTTCCTCCTTTGTGCTCTTCTGACTTTTCACCATTATTTATTGTGTTCATGTCTAACTCTGTGCCAAATTCCAACTAATCCCATCCTATTTCTTTCTAAACCAAGTAATGCTCCACTATATCATCCTTCCAATGACTTTCAAAATAGGATATATTGATGTTGCTACTATTCTAAAAACAATAGTTGAATTCTCCTAGGTGTTGGTTTTAGAGAAATTCAGTCCTAGCAAGTCTCAGCTTGAACTGACATTGAGTGATAAGAGATCCTTGTGATTTCATTATGCACACACACACACACACACACACACACACACACACACACACACACACACACACACACACACACACACATGCATGCCAAAGAAACACAGAATTGAAGCTACAATGGCTGATAGTAGGAAACAAAATTCCAGGAAACTAGTACTTTTACCATCAAGTTGACAGAATAAAACCTACAAGCTTTCCATAATGAGGTTTAATTTCTCTCTCTCTTTTATTTTTGCATTTTCTTTCTCAGTCGTGGTTGAAGAGATATAAAGAATCATCTTATGATGAATTGTTTTCATAAGGAACATAAAAATTCATGCAAAGCAAGTTACTAGAGTTGAATGTAGCCCAGTGGCTGAACATGTGCCTAATGTAACAGTTACCTTCTCCCTTTTCATTGCTGTTATGAAACACACCACACAATGCTGCTTATGGAGGGAAAGGGTTTATATCAACTTATACCTTCAGAGGGAAGGTTCACCATGGCAGGAAAAGCATGGCAAGAGCAGACATGGAATGTCACACCTCCATATCATGTGTCAGGAAGCAGAAAGAGTGAGGTAGCTGGACTAATAAACCTCAAAGCCTAACTCCAGTGACAGGGATCCACCTTCCAAAACCTTTACCAGCTGGAGATCAAATCAGAGGCTTAGTCAAAACACATAAGCGTATGGGGAAAATTTTACATTCAAACCACCACATTTTGCCCCTGGGCCCCATAGACTCATGGCCATTTCATGATGCAAAATGTATCCATTCCAGTTTTAAAAGTCTCCATAATCTTTACCAGTTGCAACATTGCTAATTCTAAATCTCATGTGACACTCAAGATATTCTGTTGCATGCAAGGTCCTGGGTTCCATCCTCAGTACTCCCAACCCGAAAGAAATTATTTATCTACACAGTACAAAAACTTGACATACATGACTTTGGTGCTATATATACTTTTTTTATACATGACTTATTTATTCTCTCTCTTTAATTTCTTCCATTCACACTTACTTTACTCCCCTTAGGTATCTCCCACATGCATATACACACTGAAACATCTCAATCTTAGCTAAGATGAAGTCATCATCATGACAGTTTACCCAAAAATAGTTTCATGTGTATCTCTTAAATATAAGTTGTTCTGCCATATAACCTCCATATCATGGCTGCACTTAGGAAAATAGTCATTGAATCTCTTTCCTTATTTAATTTATGTATAATGACAATTTCCCCCCAAATGTTTATTTATTTATTTTAAATTTATTTTTTGAAAGTCATACTCTTCTATACAATCTTCCCTACCCCATTCCACTGAGGGCCCTCCTCAGTGGACTTATTGGTATTCACTGTGGGGTGATAAAGGCCTCATTCAGTGTCTGGTGGGGCAGGATGACCTGCCTCAGGCTAATTCTGCCCACCCTGTGGCTCTTACAATCTTTCAAACCCTTCTTCTGCTATGCTGCCTGAGCCTTGGCAGTTGTGTTAGAAATCTGATTTAGTGTTGAATTCTCTGTAGCATCTGTGTTTATGTTTTGATGAGATTTGAGTGACTAGAGCATCTGTTGCCATCTCCCTGGAACTGGTCATCAGGCAAGCAGAAAGGGCAGTACTTGTGTAGCCACTTTCTCATCAATGACTCCAGGCACTTGGTAGATGTGGTAGAGGTAACCCATCTTATGGTAGGTTATCTTTTCATGTTATGATGTATCCTGGATATTCTCAGGGTTCAGTGCTTATTACAGTTCTATTTTTTCTATCCTTAATATTGTA
The DNA here is from genome assembly GCA_004024765.1 of Zapus hudsonius. Classification (NCBI taxonomy): domain Eukaryota; kingdom Metazoa; phylum Chordata; class Mammalia; order Rodentia; family Dipodidae; genus Zapus; species Zapus hudsonius. The sequence continues at coordinate 8,941 of PVHP010026477.1, read as the reverse complement.
AAATTTAAAAATTAGAAAAAGGATTTACATGTGTATGTGTGTGATGTGCATGTGGGTATTCATGTCTGTATGTGTGTGATACTATGCACATGATGTGTGGAGGCCTGAGGTAGTTGCTCAGTTGTTCTTATTTTTTGAGACAGAGTCTCTCACTAAACCCACTGCTCTCCAATTTGGCTAGATTAGCTGCTCAGCAAGCCCCAGTGATTCTCCTGTCTCTGCCTCCCCTGATCAGAAACTATAGGCACACATCCCCATGCATGGATTTTTGTGCTAGGGCTCCAAACTCAGGTCCTCATGTTTGTGTGGCAAGCACCTTATCAATGGAACCATTTCCCCAGTACTTTGATCATTAACATTTGTAAACTTATTTAATTATGCTATATTCTACACTGATTAAAACTGTTTACTAATTTTGGTCTCCTCCCTAACAAAACAACGACTTTATCATGTTTTTTTCCACTCATAAAATACTATCCATATTATTATTACCTAGAGATTTTTGAACATTTGTAAGAAAAAATAACCTTTATGGAAATTGAGAAATATATGCTCATGTTTATTGTTATTTACTTTAGTATATTACTTCATTCTGTATTCAGTTTTCTTCCTAAAGAATATTCCTTGTCTCTGTGTTCAGTAAATGTTCTTCATCTCTGCACATCTGAAAATTTTATTAAGATCTATTTATATCTCATCCTAACTGGGTCTTCCCATTCCTTGTTATTTTTCACAGTGTTTTGAAGATGTAGGATTTCATTGACTTCTGGCTTTAATTATCAATTTAAATTTTGCAATTATTTTGTTTTTCTTTACTGCACATTCTTTCCTTCACTGTCTCATATCTTTTTTATAATATATCTCTCACTTTTCTTCAGCACCTCCACGTACCTGTGTACAAGTGTATTTATTTCAACATAGTTCTCAGAATACTCTTGATTTGTGGGTTCTTCTTCAACATTAAATCCAAGGTTATTTTCTCTCCCAAACAGTTCTACATAAAGTCCTGAAATCCTGATCCCATTGCTTCCCAACTATTAAATCCTTTCCAATGATCCTTCATCTTTGGAGCTCACAAACTGATAATAGTCACAGCTGATAATAGTCACAATATCCTCATATTCTGTACTTTTCCTTTCCATATTCACTTAATCTTGTCTCATCCCGCTATTTAATTAAGAATGTCACATTCTTTTAATAATGCACACTATCACTTCAGATGTCTAGAACATATTTTGTGCTATTGGTCAGTCTTTTCTAGTATATTAATTTCATTTGGATTTAAGTTCTGATTTTTAAAAACGTTATTGGATTTGTAAAGATAAGCTGTTTTTATGTACTTTTTCTTCTCTCTTTTACTGTTCACTCTTTCCTTCCTTGCCCCTGGGCATTGGAGCAGAATCAATTCATGGATTTTGTCCTGGTGATGTTGATGATGTGGCAAATGTAGTCGCCACACTTGCTGTCAGCTTGGCTTGCTTCCTAGTTTCCATTCTCTTTGCTAGCTGGAAGCTCTCTAGCACCACCCATAGCTGTTTTTCTTTTCTTTTTTTTTTTTTCAGCCATTTTCCAGGAGTTGAGGAGATATTTCTCAGCCATTTGCATTCCTTGATGAACCTTTCTCAATTTTCTTATCTTACATGGAGTTTTTTTTTTTTTTTTTTTTTTTTGTCCTTTTACTTTACAGAATGTGAACTACCAATGATTGCCGTCTGTTTCTGGTCTCAGTCGCACTAGTACTGTTCACTATTGTGTAGTTTTGTTCAATTTCTGATCTATAGGGATTATATGTCCCTTTTGAAAGGAAGAAAGGAAGGGAATGGCTATTTTAGTAGTTACAGTTTATAAATCATGCCAAATATTAGAGCAGATGGGGTGTCTTACAATATGAACTTGTTTCTACATCTTGTCCAGAACTTTCATCTTTTATTTCCATTTTTTACAGAGTCTCACTATGTAGCATTTGCTGGACACAAACTTGTGATCTTACCTCTGTCTTCTTAGTGTTGGGATCACAGGTATGTGCCATCACTCCTTTTCAGTACTAAAGCCCCAGCTTAGACAATATCCCTCATAAAATGTCTCCCTATCCACACCAGTCCCTAGTCAAGCAGATGGCTTTCTCTTTGTAGGCTTCTGAGTATATGACAAACTACTACATTTCTAACATTAAGATATTTGGTATTTTTGTTGGCATCTGCTTGCATTAGTACTGATCTTTCCCTATAAGTGTGCAATCTCAAATTTCAGAGTCTATCTCTTTGTGTTTATTATAAATTTCTTTAAGCATTTTGATAAACTGTAGTAGATAATTGGTACTGAAATTTTCTCAAATGCCTTTTGTCCTCTTTTGGTCTGTCTTCTTTTGTATTTTTTAGTTTTGGAAATCTACACCTGGCACATCTCTTCAAAGGCCTGCCCTCAGTTTACTGAGGTTGTTGCCACCTGTCAAGGAACTATATGTGGACTATATATGTGGATTATTGTGTTAGTCCTGGGTTTGATTCTCCAGTACCCATAAAGCCAGATGCACAAAGTGGTGCATATATTTGGAGTTTGTTTGCAGCAGCAAGAGGCACTGTTCTGCTCATTCTCTCTCTTAAACAAATAAATAGTTCAGTATTTTTTTTTAAAACCAGCTCATTGTTTTTGGTGATAACAACTCTGAGGCATAAGGATAAGTCATGGTCTAAGGATCCCTGAGATCACATTTACCTACAAAGAAGGAAGTGGTTCTTAAAATTCAGAGTCCTGGGCTTCACCCTAAGTGCACTGTTGCTGAATCTCATCTCCATGGCAAGGATTAGAACTCTACATTCAAATCAAATCACCAGACAATACATATAGTGTTTGAAAACACCTATCCTTGAATTCAGACCTTCTAAATATTTTTGGACTTAAATAGACCTTCTTACTCAAATGACAAAGTAGAAAATAAAACATGTTCCAAATATTAGATAATTGTACACTCAATAAGAATTTATAAATTTGTAAAAGAATTCTGGAGGAATCCTATCCTATTGATTTATGGAAGTTTGAACAGGTAACTTCTGTCACACAAACCAACTTCAAACAAAACTATACAGGGAAGTCCTAGTTCAACTATAGACAAATGTTGGAACTACATTTTTGGGTCAGTAGTAATTACTTAATAGTCATCTCAGGTAATATTGGGATTCCATTCGGTGGCTTATTGTGAAAAAATCCTTATTACAGAAATTAGTTGCATTCTTGTATCTTTGGGTATTAGAGAAATCTAGTTCTAGCAACTCCCAGCTTTAGCTGATAAAAATTAATAAGCAATTTCTGGTGGTTTTGCTGCAGGTTGTGGTAACAACTTATTTCTATGGAAACAGATGCCAACTTGCTGAAAACAAAGGCAAGAACATTAGCATTAATTATCATTTCAACATGAATTCAATTGATTTAAGAGTAAATCTGAAGACAAATTGGGAGTATTGTCATGAGAGAGCCTGAGGCATGCCCCATACTCTATTAAAACAGCTTAACAAATATAACAAGGTATTTTGGAAGAATGAATGAGATCTCCACTACTGAAGCAGAGTCAAAAGTATATATAGCACCTCCAAATGGACCAAAGACCTCAATATCAAGCCTGTAACCCTGAACACCCTAGAAGAAAAAGTAGAAGGAACCATACATGAGATAGGAGGAGGGAACAACATCCTGAGCAAATCTCCAGAAGCCGAGGAAGTGCAACAGTCACTTAACCAATGGGACCTGATCAGGCTCAAAAGCTTCTGTACAGACAAAAACACTGTTCTCAAAGTCAATAGACCCCCTTCAAACTGGGAGATGATTTTCGCCAGCTACAACTCAGACAGAGGCCTAATTTCAAGAACCTACAGAGAACTCAAAAAAATTAATACCAAAAAAGCAAACTGCCCCCTCACAAAATGGGGCACTGATCTCAACAGAGAATTCACAGAGGAGGAAACACAAATGGCCTTTTCTCACCTGAGAAAGTGTTCAACATCCTTAAGCATCAGGGAAATGCAAAACAAAACTACCATGAGATACCAGCTTACCCCTGTCAGAATGGTAATCATAAAGAAAACCAACAACAATCGTTGCTGGCGAGGATGCGGGGAAAAAGGAACCCTCATTCACTGCTGGTGGGATTGCAAACTTGTTCAACCACTGTGGAAAGCAGTGTGGAGACTTCTGAACAGAGTGGACATAATCCTTCCAATGGACCCAGCTATCCCTCTTCTAGGCATCTATCCACAAGATGTCACATCTCGATGCAGAAACATTTGTACAACTACATTTGTAGCAGCTCAATTCATAATAGCCAAGAATTGGAATCAGCCCAAATGCCCATCCATGGAGGAATGGACAGTGAAACTCTGGTATATTTATACGATGGAATTTTACTCAGCTGAAAGGAAAAATGAAATATCAAAATTTAGGAAAAAATGGTCTGACTTCAAGCAGATCTTACTAAGTGATCACTCAAAAGAGCAGAGAATAGAATGTCGCATATTCTCCCTCATATGTGGTACTTAACCAGGATAACCGTTTTCTTTATGCAGACTAGTAGAAAGAAGTGAGACTTTATGAATGAGGGGTAAGGGATGGGGGAGGGGAATGGCTTAAGCATGAGGATAAACCATATTAGGTTCAAAACTATAAAATCCTTATGAGCATACTGTAACCTATTGAGAAAGTAGTGAGCGTCGACTGGCAAGAGGGGACATGAGTAGTAGGGGAGATAGTCTAAGCCTGTGTATAATTAGATCAGCTTGACAACCCCTGGTTCCAACCACTGGTTCCTTCCCTCACTGAGCTCTTGACCAAAGCGACTCATGAGAATCCAACAACAAGACAGAATTCTGTCAAAGCTCTTGAGTGCCCTCCCCAGGTCTGAGGCAAAACCCTGTTACTGAAGAAACCACAGACAGCCATCGACCAGCATTGAGAAACCCTTCAACGTCCGGAATGGTATCCAGCCCCCAGAAGGCAGTTAGTGTAGTGCTGGAAGGCACTGCACAGGCTGCCAGGGGAAAATGATCAACTACAGCTTGAGTAAACAGAGACCACTGACAGGAAACACAATTGGCGGTTATGAGTATGCTGACCACACCTCCTAGTGTGAGTGAGCAGCGAACCAAGAAAGGAGCACTTGTGTAATGGAGGAGCCTGGGCCTGGGGGAGACAATTCGGCCAATTTTCCACTTAGTGAGGGGGACCCCTTGTCTGGAACTTGGGATTCAGGGCGATAGACACCAGATCCCGTACTCTTAGGCTCCCAAGACAAGATGCACTATGGGACCAATTGACAGGGAGGCTACTAAAAATAGAATCCTGGTAATCCAAAATTGTATATATTTGTTAACCTACACTGATCTCACTCTCCGATGGAGATTTGTTTGTATTTTTCAGGACGCAGTGAGAGAGCTGGGGCTCATCTAACCCTACCAACCAACCATAGGCCAATAGCTGAGATTCTGGCAAGAGAGGAGCCACCACAGTCATACCATGGAGGATCCAAATGGAACTCCACAGAGAATGACGAGATGAACAAGGGGCCCACAGCCACAACCATTAAATCAACACAGAATTAGCCAGTGGAACAGAAACCAACGATTTTCGACACAAAGACCCCTAAGCTCACAAACTTAAAGCAACCTTAATACTCATCCACCACGACTCAGGGAACTATGCGGAAGAGGGGGCGGAAAGATTGTGAAAGCCGTGGTGGGGGAGACTATCCAGAGGTATGGCCAGGAGAACCTTGCTGAATACTAGGCTATCCATGGTCCCAAGGACTGATCCAGACGACCCATGGAGGAGGTTATCCAGCGGAGTGGGGAGGGGAATTGGGGATAACAATTCATTGTTTGCCCACTAAATGTTGTAACTCATTATGGACAATAAAAAAATTTAAAAAAAGAATTTCAGGAAGAGGGAATTTAGCACTACAAGAACATCTTTATACTGGGGGAGGAATAGATTAGAATAAGAATAATTCAATAGTCTATGAGAACATTTCAAGGGAGTGGTGATTCAGACTAAAATTTTCCATTTGCTCCAATGGTGATTGACAGGGTTTTTAAGAAGAATAAAGTTATTTTCAAGATTTCTTCAACCCATGTTATATAGCTCATAACACTTTGTAGTAAGAGGTACCCAGAGACACTGTATCAGGACTAATAAGTAATACATGTGTTCTAAATTCATTAAGACGAACACACAATTTACAACAGATGCATATTTATAAAACCTATGTGGGAGGCATCTTGTCTGATAAAAACAATAATTTCAGCCAAATATATTAAATAGATATTAATATATTATATATTAATATATATAATATATTATATAATATGATAATATATTAAAAAGATATTTTAAGTTATAGTAATTTATTTATTGGTAATGAAGGAGACACAATACATAGGCATTCTTATATACAGTTTACTTAGGAACAGAAGCCCTAAGAGAGAACCTGACTTGGCAGAACTGGAATATAGCAGTCAATGCTTCTTTCCCAATCTAATACACTACCTAGATGGCCTAACCTCTTGGTCAGCCTGCCGCATCGAAGAGGCAAACAGATCTCTACATCCCTGGGTCTGACAACAGAAACCCATCTTAATTAACTTCAAAGGCTTGTCTGTGCAAACCTCTCCCTCTCTTCCCTACCTTCCACTTTGATGACCTGGTTCACTTCTGACTCCTTTCATCTAAGTAGTGTCTCGCCTCTCAAAACAGCCAGGCTTGGGGGAGAGCTCCTGTTACCTGTCTGGGTACTTTTCTGTTTGTTCCACACATGTATTCAGTTTCTAGATACCTTCTTCATTTTGTTATGATATTCTCTAAACTCTCGGCCTACCATGTGTATAATATCTCTCTTGACTTCCTTTAATACTTCCTTTATTGACTCCAGTGTCTGAATTTTTAACTCTGCTTTGGTGCTTTCCTTCTGTTATATTTCCTTAAACTCTATATTCATCACTACTTAATCTCTACATTTTCTCCAATGTGGAGGTTCAGGGCTAATGCTTTTATACTTTGCTCCCATGCAAGTATGTGAATGATTTATCTAAATCTTTCTGCATGGGCTTCTAAGTCCTGGCTTCCATGTGCATGTGTAACTGCTCTGGCTTTTTTCCTAGATACCAATTTCACTTAAATAAATTTCATAATTCATAATTCATCCCTAAATAAACTCAATAATTCATAATTTATGCTTCTTGAGTCCATTTTTATCAATGATTTGCTAAAGTAGGATAGGGACCCAAAAATTAGAGTTCACAGGTCTTGATAACCCCCCAAACCTCAAAATCCTGAATCAATATTTCTTTTCTCCAAAACCAAGTACATTGTAATAATGTTAGCTTTGAAAGAACAAGAGCTATGTTGTGAGAAGAACCATGGAAAGAGCTATCTGGTAAGAATCCAGGGAAGCATGTTGTGGTAGTTTGAATAATGTCTCCCAATAGATTCAAAAGTTTATTATAATTGTAAATTGTCTCCAGCCAGTTCTGACTGGAGGAGGTGTGTCACTTTGGCCAATTCCTAGGGTTCAGCCCTAAGGTGTTTCTGGGCTGGGTCTGGAATTCTAGCTATACATCTGCAAAAAGCAGTCTGAGCTCAAGCCTGGAGTTCCTCTTGTTTGTTGGTTTGGAATGTGCTTGGTTGCTTGAGGTGCTGGTGGTGGGTTTGTTTGTCTCTGCTTGGATCTGTGAAAGGGGGCCAGCCTTTTTCCTTAACTTCCCCTGGATCTGTTAGTTTCATTAAATACTTTCCTCCCCAAAATTGTGCCTGGTTTGGAGATTCATCCAAGCAACCTATCACTGACTATGACACATGTAGAAGCTAATTTATCAAAAAGGGAGAAATACTGGTAATGCCACAATGATTATATATTCTCAGGTTTAGTCACTGTCTCTCACTTGATAATTGCATGACTGTGCTTTTGTTTGTCATTTTAACACTACTTTGACTAGAAAAATAAGAGGGATTGGACAGAAAAAGAACTGCTGTAAAACTATGTGAGACTGTGTGGACTAAAAAAAGGTTCTTTTTCAACATTTTTTTAGCTTTATATAGGCATAATTGACAAAAGTTTTACAGATGATCTCTAATTTTCATTGGTTTGAACTTGAAATTTTTTAACATTATGATGACATGAATATGATGTATTCTCAATATTAACAATACTTCAAATTTTGAGTTTTTATCTTCTTCAAAGCTAGCAATATACAGTACAATCCTATCTCATGATACCATCTTGTGATAGTAGGTTAGATGGAGTCATTATATATATATATATATATATATATATATATATATATATATATATATATATATATATATATATATATATATATATATATATATATATATATATATATATATATATGTGTGTGTGTGTGTATATATATATATATATATATATGTGTGTGTTTATATTTACCATACATGATAAATCTGTAACACTATCATACATCAAGGACTGTCTGTGTAGTTTTAAACTGAATAAATTGAAGATTTGATATATTTATACATTGTGAATTAATTACTTCAGTCAAGCTAATTTATATATACATAACCACAGGTAACTACCATTTTCTTTCTTTTTCACTTGTGTTTGTGTGTGTGTGTGTGTGTGTGTGTGTGCATGCATGCGCACTAGTGTGTGTGTGTATATACACTTAGGTCTACCTTTTCAAGTAAAAAAATAGTCTATGTTTTTGTTCCTCCCCCAGGGGGAAAAAACTATTCAGGTAAGCCCAATTTCATACAAAAGTATATAGATTCTTCTCCTACCTAACTCATACCTTCAAGAGACTTACTCTGCAATTAGTATAATAGAGACTAAAATTGTAGCCATGTCAATAAATAATTCAAGACAACAATATGGAAACAGAGTAAAACATTACTGCGATTCAGATGACCTGGTGCCTAGGCC
>PVHP010026476.1:0-24778 GCA_004024765.1 Zapus hudsonius | reverse complement strand
TATTAAAGCTAGCAGGTTTTATTAGAATATAGATAGAACTTAAGAAACAAAGGAAGACAGAGCTCATGGTCAAGAAGGGGCATGAGTGGGGTTGCTAGAAGTGAGAAAACCCTACCACAGGGAATGCCTGAAGAGAGTTAGGAACCACACACACAGTAACCTGCTTCTCAGCAGGAAGCATTGACGTTGAAGAACGAGCAAGGCCAAAGGACCTGCTACTTCCCTAGGTTTATTGGGAAACACCTAGTCTGTAGGAACATTTCTGTATTTGAGGATGTTTGAAGAAACAGACTTACATAGGACGGTGTAAAAGGAACAGCATTGTGGACTCCTAGACATCGTAGTGCTCAAACTGACCTCGGAAGTCAGAGAATCTTTATTTATTTATTTTTGTTATCTGGCATCTGCAACAGGGTACAGAATGACCTGGTCACTATTGAAAAGAAACAGAAAATTGTAGGCATTAGGAAGGTTGGTTGAAATGAAAAGAATGCCAACAAAGTAAGAAGGAGAAAGTAACTTAAATTAATAGTCGAATAACATTTTTTTTCTACATTTTGATCTTGTTGAGAAATAAGCATTTTACAGTTGTGCTGCAGGATTTGGATTTTAAAACCAATCTTTCTTTTAATTATGTTACAGCAGAGACAGAGACCAGCTGTCTCAAATACTGACATGAATGGCTGTTTTTCTTTTTCTTTTTCTTTTCTGAGGTAGGGTCCCGCTCTAGCCCAGGCTGACCTGTAATTACTATAATCATTCAGGGTGATCTCCGACTCACAGTGATCCTCCTATCTCTGCCTCTTGAGAGCTGGGATTAAAGGCCTGTACCACCATGCCTGGCACAGAGAGAAAGAGAGAGAGAGAGAGAGAGAGAGAGAGAGAGAGAGAGAGAGAGAGAGAGAGAGAGAGAGAGAGAGAGAGGGCACACCAGGGCCTCCAGCCACTGCAGATGAACTCTAGATGCATGCACCACCTTGTTCATCTGGCTTTACATGGGTATGTAGGCTTTGTAGGCACGTGCTGAGACATCTCTCCAGCCCAACAGCTGTTTTTCATTTCATTTTTATTGGTACTATTCATTATATAAAATAATGGAGTTTACTATGATTTCTTCATAAATACATATAATTTAATTTCATCCTATTTATTCTCATTAACTCTCCCACACTGGCACCCTTCATTCTCTCAAATAGTCTTCTTTCTGAGGGAGCAACAGCAGCAAGGTAGGTGTTTTGTCTTTTTTTTGTGGAAGGCCCACAGAGAAGAAATAAAGAGATGTCACCCTGCCTGCATTGACAAAACTGAAATTTGGTGTCTGATCCAGTTTCATCCCTCAGTGAAGGCGCCCCCTACTTCTTTAGTCTAATATACCTAGGTATGCTAGTCCCTCTTGGACCAACCCCTAGAGTAAAAAACAAACAAAACAAAACAAAACAAAACAAACAAACAAAACTAAACAAACCCCACTCAGTTCTTTCCCTTGAACACCTGAGCCTGATGGCAAAGCCCACCCAAATCCACTATCACAAGGCTTGCCATGTGGGTAAGATGTTCTTGGTCTTGGCTGGTCATTTCCCCTGACTCCCCAAACATTGGGGTCCCTGTTCTGTAAGCCCTTCCTGGCTGAGATGGGTGGGAAAGGGGAGGGGAATTTCTTCCTTGTTGTTTTGTAACTCTCTTCTAAGCTGTGGACATTTACTAACTGAAACTCTTAGCTTTTATTTTTTCCCTTATGCCCTCCTGCTCTACTTCCCATGTGGGAGTTCACGTGTCCCTGTATACATAGTCTCATGTTCCACTTCTCACGTGCATACCCACATGCCCGGCTTCTCCTGTGTGTGTGTGTCCCTTTAAATTTTCACATGTGTGTATACCCATTACAGCCTTTCCCTAGATACAAATTTTCCCTAAATAAACCTCACAATTAATAATTTAACCCTCAGAGTCTATTTCATTAATTCTTCGATACAATGGACAAGGTTCTAAAGAAGGGATCCACAGGCCAGCGGGGACTGAGTCAACCAAACACAGGAAGGGCTACCTTGAGAGGAGGGTCCCAATGGAAGGGGGAGGGGAGAGGCACAGCAAAACTACAGTATGTACATCTATTACAAGTCACAATTCATAAATGCATATGTCCCAGATTTATATACATGTGTCTATAAATACATGTATTATCTGTGCATATATGTCATTAGAGGGAAATGTAGTTAATTACTTGGTTATCTTTGTATATGTGATCATAAAAGACTTTTGTCCTCTTTTTTGCATTTTTCTGTATATAAAATGCTATTTTGAATATAAACATATATAACTTAAAAAAATGTGAACTACTCTCAAAGACGCACCAGGAACAATTAGGAGAAAAATTTAAAATCTCAAAATAAAATATGGTTTATAATGCTTTATTAAAAAAACTGTTCTATTTCTTTGGAATTATGAAAGACATGTGAGATTTATATTTTTGAACTTTTACTTATAAACATGTTAATATGTATGTGTATATGCACTATGTGTACATATATAATAAACACAAAAATCTTGAATGAAATTAATTCCAACGAAATCTAGATAGCAATAATTTTACAGTCTTGACATTATAATGGGTCATAAAATTGTATTTGCACATCATTTTCAGTGATGATTTTTAAGTGAAAAATAACAACTTGTTTCAGCCTACTTTACTTCAGATTTTTTCCTTTGTGGCTATTGACTATCCAGAAAATAAACATTATTTTGGTATACCCTCTGTGATGATTGTTTTGTTGTCAATTTGACCTTTTTAGTAACCCTGGGTGGTTCTCCAATGTTGTTCACAGGAAGGTGGCCCTCTCAGAAGGGGGACAAATGTGAAAAAGCTCAGGAGAGGAAGAAACAGACATCCTTTCCTGGGAGGGCAGTGCAGGAAGGAAATTCCAGAGATTCAGGGCAGGGAGTCAACAAGTCTGGGAGAGGGTTGCAAGACCTCATCCTAAGGCTAGATAAAAGAAATGGAAATCTCTCTCTACCCCCCTGCCTGTTTTGTTGGTGTGTGTGTGTGTGTGTGTGTGTGTGTGTGTGTGTGTGTTTGTGTGTGGTGCTGGTGATGGGTTTCTCTCTCTGCTTGGACCTGTGAAAGGGGGCAACCTCTTTCACCATAAACTATGCCTGGTTTGGAGGTTCATCCCATCAGTGCGTGGCTGACTATGACACCTTCCAATACAGCCACTTTTTAATCTCTAAGGGCCAGAACTTTCATTTTGATAATACAGAGCACCATGGCTAAGGCTTCTTGGAAGTGGCCTGCCTCATGCCTGCTTCTGGTCCTTTCTTAGCATATTTCTTTCTTCTTTTTTTTTTTTTTTTTTTTGGTTTTTCGAGGTAGGGTCTCACTCTAGTCCAGGCTGACCTGGAATTCACTATGTAGTCTCAGGGTGGCCTTGAACTCACGCTTAGCATATTTATTTCTAACTATTAGTGAATGTCCTTGCTGGATTTTTTAAGAGTTCAGGTATTATTGATTTTCTTCTATCACCCACCAGGTAAAATTGGTATCTGCATATGCGTCCTTCAATATTTTCTCTCAGACAATTTTGATATGCATTAACCATCAAACATGTCTTTTAAGTTGTAAAATTTATTTTGTCAGAAAGCATATTAAAATAAAAATTAAATAATCATTCTGTGCCTAAATCATTTGTTTTTCAGAATTATACTCAGGTTGTGTTGTAGTTACCTTGGTGTTGCTGGAAAAACATCTGACCAGAAGTAGCTTGTGGGAGGAAAGGCTTATTTCAGGCTTACAGATTCCAGGGGAAGTTCTGTCATGGCAGAAGTAGCTGCCTCACTTCCATAGATCCAAGCAGAGACAAGCAGCTGCGGCAAGTGGCAAGCACCAACTGTGGGGGAAGAGGAGCAGCCAGCACCTCAAACTGCTCTTTTCACACCTTAAGATGGGTCTCAAAATCTTGCTCCAAAACACACCTTAGGGCTGGACTCCAAGATCTGCTCCCAGTCATACCTCCTCCAGCCAGGCTGCTGGAGACGCAAGTCACCCATTTAATCAACAATATTGCAAGAAGTGGGCATTGTTTGGTAAGAGGGGCCATGAATAGAGCGGAGAAAGACTAACCCCATGAAAACTTGATCAGACCTGCAACTCCTTGTCACCTTCACTGGCTCCTTCCCTCATTGAGCTGTTGACCAAAGAGACCCATGAAGTCCCAAAAACAAGACAGGATTCTGTCAAATCTCTTGAATTCCCACCCCAGGCCAAAGGTAAGATCTTATTGCTGAAGAAACCACAGAAAGTCATCCATCAACACTAAGAGATCCTGTGAGGTCCAGATTGGTAACCAGCCCCCAGAGGGTAGCAAGTACAGGGCTGGAAGGTGCTACATAAGCTGCCAGGGGAAATTGGTCAATAATATTTGGAGAAAAAAGAGACCACTGATACAAAACGCAGAGTGTTGCCATGAGAAGGCTGAACACACTTCCTCCTGGGAGAAATTAGCAAACCAAGAGGTGATCACGTGTGCAATGGAGGTGCCAAAGCCCGGGGGAGGTAATCAACAGCTTCTAATTTGGCCTAGTAATCCACTCAGTGATGGGGAGCCCTTAGCTGGAATTGGGACTCAGGGCAAAATCCTTTGGGAACCAAAATCTTGGGCCCCAAAGAAAAATTCACTTTTCCAGTGAACTACAAAAAGGCTACTCAAAATAGAACCTTGCCAAGTCTGAAATATGTATCTCAGTTAACCTATACTGATCTCACTCTCTGATGGAGATTCTGTTTGTATTTTCAGAAGACAGTGAGAGAGCAGTGGCCTTTCCAACCCTACCAAGAAGCCACAGGCTGATAGCTGACATCCCTGCAAGAGATGAGCCACACCAGACCTACCGTGAAGGCCCCAAATGAAAGCCCGCAGAGAGTGGCGGGATAAGCAAGAGACCTATAACCACAGCCAATCAGTCAAGTATGGATGAGCTAGCAAGACAGACTCTAACGATCTTCAGTCAGTGGAGGTTCTCATCTCAAGGAGAGAGAGAGAAGAAAAAGAGACACAGAGAGAGACAGAGAGAGAGAGAGACAGAGGGGCGATCTCCATGAGGCCTCCAGGAAAGGCTGCTGGGAAGAGGGCGGCTGTTCGTGCGCAGTGGAGACAGGGCGGGCAGGATCTGGTCCTGTGAGTTACTGAAGCCCTGCCTCTGGGAGACATGTCAATAAACACACTGGTTCATCTTTGGGAATGTCTCTGAAGGCTAGGCTGCACCCACATTTCCAAACAGAAGCACTGACCTTGGGATTCAGAGGCCAGAGCCTGCTCTCTGCCCTTAGCACACTGGGGAGCTGAGGGTCTATTTGTAGAACAGGCTCCTGAACCCAGTGCCTGGACACAGATATCTGCCCCGCCTCACTTAGTCTGTGTCTCTGGGGGTAGTGTTTAATTTGTGACTCAGTTTCCTTCCACTAGGCTCAAGTGGCTTTGTGAGGCTTAACCGAGTAATGACAAGGGTGTGCTCAGTATAATGGGAGAACTGGCTAGAAGCATCTATAGTTCAGTGCTTACAAACCTATTAGAAATATTGGCTGAAATCAAAGAAAAGTGGAATAAATACATTGTACATAATTGTTTTAAAGTCTCCATTCTGAGTGCATGTTGGTGTTTCCCTGAATAAGTTAAATTACTTTTTTCCCCTAAAATTTATAAGAATAACTTACATATTGCTTTTGGATATATGATACACACCAACTCTTTTTCCTTTACCTTTTACAAAGTACATGAACAAAAAGGAAAAAATGGATTTTTTTCCACCCAGATCTAAACAGAAATACGTGAAAAGTTATAGAGTCAAGGGTTGATGGACCCTTGGGCATCGGTCATTCCTTATGGGAAGCATGGGATGTGTTTATCATCCCAAATTCCCTTCCCACGCCTATGGGAAAGAAGCAGAAAATGTTGAGTGTGCTGCTTTAAGAATGTATAAATTGTCATAAATTATGCCCACATAAATTTGGCTTCAATTCCATTTCCTTTGCTCAGTTAGGAGTCAGGAAACACCCAATAATAAGATTTTCTCAGCCCTGTGCTGGTCTTTGCTAAGTTGGCACATTTAGCCACCTAGATGAAAGTCAGTTACTGAACCACTGAAAACCCTCACCTGTGCCAGGGCTGAGGGGAGATTTCCCAGGAGCTCTGTGGCGGTCTTGTAGGAGGGGCTTTTGATTTGTTGGACTTTCCTTAGAGGGAAGCTGAATTTTGTTTTCAATTTCAGCTTTAACATTTCCTACGTCCTGGACCAGTTGTTCTTCCCCAGATGGCTAGTTGTTGTTTCTTCTTTCAAGTAACCTTGAAAGACTTGGGCACAACCCTCCCTCCCCCTAGGTTGAGTCACAGAGCTGTGGTGACTTTTCCTGGACCCGAGGCCTTTTGGCAGCCGCCCCTCTGATATGAATACCATTTGTATTTGCCTAGTTTTAATAAAATCTTCTTGCTGGAATCAGCATTGATCCTTCCAAGTTGCTGCTGGTCCAAGAAGGCAATGCCCCTAAGTGCCACCATCTGAGAAAATCTGCAAAGCGCATGTCTGATTTTGTGTAGCTCCTCTAAGATCTCAGGTGAGCCAGGCTCAGCTGTCTGCAGTCCAAGTTGTTCCAAGTTGAAGCCTGCTTAGCATTTTCTTTATCTTTCATAAAAATATTTTTATTTATTCATTTTCAAGGAGAGAGAGAAAGAGACAGAGAGAGAGACTGAGAAAGAGACAGAGAAAGAAATGGGCACACCATGGCCTCTGGCCACTGCAAACAGACGCCAGATTCATGGGTACTGGGCAATTGAACTTGGGTTGTTAGGATTTGCAGGCAAGGGCCTTAACTGCTTACCAGTTCTCCAGACCTGCTTTAGCATTTTCTAAAGTTTTTCTCAGTAAGGACAGGGGTAGAAGTTCACGCAGATAACATGCTGAAAAGAAAGTCACAGACATTGTCCTTGATATTATTCCTGTTTGCCTACTGCCATGAGACCTCATCACCAGGAAGAAGTGATATACAGGTATCAAGGAAGTGAGTAGATGCTGCACTTCCTGTGAGGGGGAGGAGGAACAAAGCTGGTCCATTTTAATACTAACCTGGCTGACTCTGACCATGTATCCTTTCCTCCACTGACTGGTTCTGAGGTGAGAATGTTGGTATGCAGTGTGTTTCATACTTTTTAGGCTGGAAAGTAAAACAAAAATCATTTAGGGAAATCTAGGGAATGCTATTGTTATTTTTAGGTTTTGTTGTCAACTTGGCCTTTTCAGTCATCTAGGATGGGTCTCTGAGGTTGTTCACAGAAAGGCAGCCCTCTCAATAGGTGACAGGATGTAAGGATGCTCAGGGGAACTAGAATCAGACATTCCTTCCTGCACAGAGGGCTGTGCAGGAAGTAAATTCCAGAGACTCAGGGAGTCAACAAATCTCAGAAAGGGTTGAAAGACCCTGCCCTAAGGCTATATAAAAGGGGGAAAATATGCCTTTCCCCCTTGCCCACTTTCTTGGTGTGTGTGGTGTTGGTGCTTCTTTTTCTGCTTGGACCTGTGAAAGGGGGCAGCCTCTTTCACCATTATGAAACTTCCCCTGGATCTGTAGCTTCAACAGGTCCTTTCTTCCCATAACTGTGCCTGGTCTAGAGCATCCCAGTGGCATGTGACTGACTAGGACAGCTATCCTTTGAGCATTTATCCGCACAGTGATGGGCCATATAGCAATAAAATAATGAAACTAAAGCAGGCTTGATTCTATTTTTATAGTGATGCCAACAATGAATAGAAATCTATACCACCACTTAAAAGAAATTCATTGTATAAGATTCATTTTACTTGGCACTATATTATGTAATGACATTTTCATACAAACACATATTACATATTGAACATGTTCCCCAATCCTCCCTGATCCTTCCTATTCTCACCCATTCCCTCTAATTGGTTCTTTTTTTTTTGCCCTACATTATTTTTGCTCCTACTTTCATGTACTATACATGCATGATTGTGGTGGCTTGAATCAGATGACCTCCCCAAACTCATGAGTTTTGCATGCTGGGTCCCCAGCTGATGGTAATTTGGAAGGAGGAGTTTTGCTGGAGAAGGTGTGGTATTGGGGGAGGGCTTAGGGATGTTCTAGTCAGCTCTCCTTTACCAGAGTCCAACTTGCCCTCCCGCTGCTGTTTTCTACCTGCTGTGGCAGAAATGATGTCCAGCCTCTGCTCATGCCATGCTTTCCCCTGATATCATGGAGCTGCCTCTAGAGACCGGAAGCCAATATAGACCTTTCCTCTCATCAGCTGCTTTTGGTCAGGTGCTTTATCCCAGCAATGAGAAAGTGACTGCAACTATGGTTTTATGTATCCATTTAAAATCTAGGAGCAACAAACATAAGCTATTTACCCGAGACTGGCTCGAATCACTGGGTGATATACCCTTTTCCTACAAATGACATAAGAACATTCTACACGGCTAAAAAGTTTGCACTGTGCATCTATATCACAAGCACCACCATTTTAATGGTTGTGTAATATTTTATTGCATATTAGTAGTATTGATTAGTGAATCCTACTTCCTGTGAGTGGGAATTAGGAACAAAGCAAAAATAAAGAAGCACAGCCGTAAGTCACAAACACTACTAAAAAAAAAACTAGCGAAGTCCGTAAGCAGAAGGGTGAATATATTAAGAACATATGCAAAAAGAAAAGGTAAGTCAGAGAAGGGCAAACCACAGGCATGGAGTTATTCTCAACCTTCTTCTAGGCTCTGCCGATTAGGCAAAGTAGTAGGAAGACTCACCACCCTCAGCACTGGTGGGAATTTGGGAAAACGTGTCCTTTTTCCCTGTCAGTGAACAATGTAAAGACATTTCTTTGAGCTAGATGTCCACTTACTAAGATGCCAGAGCTCTGCTCACGGGTCCACTGGACCCTGCGGAAGGAAAGCTGGGGTCTCTGTTCACGAAGCCCCTTAGTTGAGCCCTCTCAGTGGACTGACTGCTCTTCCCCAAGAAGCCTGTAAGATGCACACTCTGAGCAAATCAAGTTCACAGAGAAATTCCAGACATGTTTCCAAGACTTTGGAATTCCCAGTGATAATAATGAATTTGAATAAAATCATGAGTTCAGCACAAAAATTAATCAACCTCTTTCTAAACAGAATGTTTCACTTTTAGTAATGATTAGAAAAATGTTTATATTCCCAGAGCTTCCCGGCAGGGCTGGTGTTTGGTACAACTGAAACTCTTACAATTGAGTATAATGAAGAGCAGGTTTAAAGTCAGTATGTTCTCTTCTGAAAAATGAAGGCTGGCTGTCCTGCCTGCACCCCACACTTTTGTTTTTACCATGTTTCTAGACTTTAGTTAGACTGGCAGGTTTCTTGTTCAGAAGAATTAATATACAGAGAAGCTGGCATTCATCTTGAAGCCCAGTGAGGGAAGGAGCAGCCGTGCCAAAGTGTCCTCGGTGCCCATGGCCCAGCACTTGGGATGAAGGCAGTAAGCACTTCTCGACTGTAACTGGAGTGAGCTTCCCGGTGCTGATACTAAGGAATTAGACCTTTGACACGAGCTCAGAGGAAAAGACCACCCACAACACCCACCGCACACCCAAGGATTCTTTAAACAGTTTCTTTGATAACGAATCTTTAGAGAGCCCAGAAACCTCTCGGACAAATAGAAATTTAGCTAAATGAACACAAAGTGACATTAAACATGAAAACATGGCATCAAGAAAATAGATCAACAGACGTGTCTTCGTGCCTCCTTCGAGGGTGAGCACGGAGTGTGTCTAATAACTACCAAGCACTCCTGTGGGGAAAGAATGGGAATAAATTCTGCTTGTCCTTGACACAGAGAAGCTACCGAGTGAGGACAGCAGGTCAAGGACCGCCAGCAGCTGTCTGATAAGCACGACAGCTGTTCTCAGTCCTCAGTGTGGGAGAATCAGCAGAGCTCTCTGGGCACACCTCCAGTTTCTGAATCAGGAGTTCTGGTAGGCTCAGAAAATCCGCCCTTTGCCCCAGTTCCCAGCTGCCACACCTTGAGGACACCTTGAGAATGTCATGGGTGCCGAGCTTAGAAAAACACTTGAAAAGTCTTTTTATGATGTTCTTCCAGCCAGCGTTTTCAGAATTCTTTAGCAGCATGCGGTCCATAATTCCATTACTGACCAGGTCATTCTGTGAACTAGTCACCCAACCAGTAGAATGAGAGAGACAGAGGATGAGCTTTTATTCAAAACCTGCTCTGGATCAAAAACTTGATTTAGTGGGAATTAAAGATAAATTCTGATCATACGGTCGATATACGATCAACAAGGAAAGGAAGCTCTATAAATCTCAAGCTAGCTTCTGAATGTATGGATTCAGGCTCTTGGCTTAGCTTTTCCTGGAAGCCAGGGACGCGACAACAGGCCAGAGCATGGTTCTCTCGTCTAGCTGGAGTGACTTACAGGAGTGGGGTGAGGGGCTGCTTTAGGAGCACGGGTGACTCAAGGCAGCTGTGTTTCCAAGAAGGCCACTCCAGCATCGATGATGACTAGGCTGGAACGTTTCTATTCAAAGGTTACTTATTGCTACCGCAGTTAGTTGCATGCCAGACTGGGCGGAGAGACCTTATTGCAGAAGGTCCTGCAGGCGCAGGCCTCTCTGTCCAACGACGATTAGGGACGTGGCTCATCCCTGCGACTGAGAATTTTCATTTGACAGTCACGGCCTTCGGGCTTACCTTTTCTCGCCCATGTAGGATGCCGCCTTTCAGCTCTTGCTACTTTTCATGTGTTTTTCCAATTGTAATGTGTTTAGAAGTCAACATTAAACACACGTGGACTGAAACCTTGGTTTATAATGAGCGGGATCTCTGGTGGGTCACCATCATTCATTTCCTGCAAGCACCAGGTGGTCTTGGGAGGCAGCTGCTAAGGGAATGCTCAAGGAAAACTTGCAAAGTCCATCACTCACATCAGTTTCTTCCTCAAAAAAGCAATGCTGGGGCAGCAGCCAGGGTGGGAGGCACCACCCTCCATAGATCCATCCAGCCATCTCCTGAACCTGGGTGTTGTTGCTGTGGCAGGCCTGCTCTGCACCACCATGGCTCAGTGGGGTGCTTCTAGCTTGGGTGGGGCAAGCACAGCTCTCGAGTCTGCTCTTCTGTGCTGATAGGCTCAGGCAGGCAGCGAACCCCTGCCTGTTCCATTAGTCACACCCAGCCGCTGAAAATGGCCAAGGTTGGTGAACAAACTCCATCCCCAGTATCCTTTTCAATTGCACTATTTTATCATTTACACCTTTTATAAACTGCTGCCCTGACTTTAAAGCCTTCCATAATCTCACTCACATAGCGTTTTTTTTTCTGGTAACTTTTCCCCTAGGAGCACCAGTTTAACATAAATCTTGCCATATTTGCATTTAAGTGGCTGTGGTGGTTTGAATATAAAATGTTCCCCATAGACACTTGTGTTTGCACACTTAGTCCCCATTGGGTGGCACGGTTTAGGAAGGTTGCAGAGCCTTTAAGAAGCGGAGTCTTGCCTGAGGAGTATGTCACTGGGGGGGGGGGCTGGGGAGGGGGGGCCATAGCCCAGCCTACCAGCTCTGCTTCCTCCCTACAGACAGATGTGAAGATACTTCTCAGGTTTCCTCCTCAGACCTGCTCTGCTTTTCCCACCATGATGGACACCCCCCTCAAACTCTGTCCCAGCAATGTGAAAGTATAGAGCTGGGCATGGGGCACATGCCTTTAATCCCATCAGGGGGAGGCAGAGGTAAGAGGATCACTGTGAGTTTGAAGCCAGCCTGAAACTATAGAGTGAGTTTCAGGTCAGCCTGGGACTGTCCCTCAAAAAAAAGTGAAAGTAATTGCTAGAGTGGCCATAATTGTCTAGTTTGCATTGTCTTTCCTTTTGCTCCGCTAGACTTTTTAAGGACCTGATTTGCATGCTCACCAGCTGGGGTGGTCAGAGAGTCTCTCAAGCAGTTCTTACTCTTTCTATCACCTTGGGGAGGGGTCTTGTGCACTTTGTAAGTCTCAAGATGTTTCATTCCTGAATTCTCTGAGTTTTAATGATCCTCCCATCCATTTGGAATTTTTCTGTCTTAATGAGTCTATATTTCCGTTTGGAACTTCCTAACATCCCCCCCCCTCCAACCAGGATGGAATTTTCGATTTGGGGCGATTGCTATGCAAGACAGGCAGAACATTACAATCATAGAAAAGAATCAAATTGTAGCCTGCGTGACAGAAAATACCTGGCCTCCTCTCTTCACTTCTAGGGCTACTGGGAAGTTGAAAGACTGGACTTGCACCAAGCTGGTGACCATACAAAGAAGATAATTGTGAGGCCAGGCACGAGACAGGGTGTGGCCGTGGCACAAATTATTTGGATGAAGAATCTCAACTAGGTTAGTGAGGAATTGTGCTACGTCAGTTCTGCTTCTGACTTCTGGCTCCATTTGAATGGAAAGATAAATGTGCATAAAATGCTACTGTACCCTAACCCAGAACAGTTACAAGAAGTCTTGTTAAAAACACCAGGAGAGAGCAGGGTGGGAGAGGACGGGACCATCGGGAGAGAGCGCTCTATGGTGTTTCTTCCCCTGAGCCAGAAAGTATGCAGACACCTCGGTCTAGCTGTTTGCTCTGGTCTCCAGAGTTCCTCTTATATGCCAAGGTCAACATCCTTGGGATCCCTAGTTTTCTCCTTCCTAGCCCCTGGGAATCTCTATCTTTTCTTAGTTTCAAAATCATTTTTCCTGCCCCATTTTGGTTTATGCAGGGGAGTCTGTAATAAGTATAGACTTTAGCCACAGATTAGAAGGATGTTTTTTCCTTGAGAAAATATTAAATTTCTTGCTTGTTTGGAATAGGAAAAATTACAAGGCAAGCAATCATTAAATAGTATGTTGGTATGTTCTATGCTGTCTCATGTGGTTTTCTTTCTTGGTGATGCAGACATGAGTTTGCTGGTCTGGCCTGCTTTGGTCTCGTTAGGAAAGCTCAGGGGTTCTGTGTCATGCAACTTGGAGCTCCATTCCTATCGGCATGTGTGTACACAGTGCTCTCCCAGTGGTCAGGAAATGCACAGCCAGTATGGCCAAATGCACAGCAATGTGGCTTCAGAACAAACTTCCCAACACACATGGTTGAATCTAGAGTTAACCGCATGGTGCTGACTTCATCTACCCACCTCCTAACGCCCCTGATGCTCCCAACGTGTGATTTTTGCTTATTTCTTGACATTTCTCTACTTCTTATTATCAGTTGCTTACCTGACACTATTCCTCTCAATTTCTAGTCTTCTATTTCCCTTGGAAGGTTAGTCATCTCTGTTAACATGAAATTGTTTTTTCCTTGAGTGACTCAGTGTCACAAGACGGAGGACATGTCTGGCTTCACACTTGCTTGTAGACATTTTGCAGAGAAGGGGGGCAGTGGAATGCCAATACTACATCTTCAAGCTTATAAACATTCTAAAGTTACATGCAAAAATTAGGGCTTTGGTTGTTTTTTTTTTTTTTTTTTGGAAAAGATGTAGGGAAAAGCAGGCACCCCTCATGACAAGATAGCCTGTCAAGTGTCAAGGGTAGACATGGTGTCAGTTCCATGTCGAAAGCGTCACTTGTCACGGGGATGGAATGTCAAAATTGTGTTCCTGACTAAAACCACAAGCAGAAGATGCAGAAGATGGGCGAAATTTCTGATGTAATTCTACACTCGTTTGTTCAGTGGTTGTATTTTAATAAAGGAAATATTATTTCAAATGAAGCCATCCACATTAAATTCCAAATAAGTGAAACGGAATGATCAGAACTGAGTCAGTGACCAGGAAGTATTTATTTAAGGCCATGTGATGTCCTAATACGTTGGTAACTGCCTAGGAATGCATGAAGGACTCAAAAGAATTGTGTCTGCCATATGCCTCTTCAAGTCTAGACGGAGAAGCCAGGTTTAGATAACATCCAACAGCCATGTAAGAAAGAGCAAATTTCTTCTGATGGATTTGAACAATAATTGCAATAGTAACAAGACTGATGACTTACTGTAGTTCCAGTCAAGAAAGCAATGCCTTGGAAGAACACAAACATCCAATCAGAGGCAGCTTCTCCAGTTCACAGCACATTGGAAATCTTGCTGGAGATGGGCATTCTCAGTAGGTTTCATTGTGGGTCATGCTGGAGGTAGTCAGGCCCAACTCACACCAAGTGCACTGTAGGAACGACATTGGATTTGACACTGAAGTTAGCATGATGAAGTTGGCAAGAGAGTGAGGTGGAAGATGAAAGAATCAGACCATTCCCAGCTCAGCTAGTGTCTCCCCAGCTGCAGGAGCCAAGGTGAGAACAACAGAGAATCATGACAAGATCCAAAGCAAAGGCTTTGCTTGTACTGGTGTGCTGGCTTGTCTCTGTGACTCGCTTGGGAGTGAGACCATTGCCCTCACGAGCCTTTGAAAACACGAGGCTTTGCTTTGAACTCTGGCCATTTAGCTCTAGAACCCATGTCCCCACATCCTGCGCCTTCCTGTCTGAAGCCAATGGAGGGGTTGGAGGCTCAGCATCATGGACTTGCTGGAGTCTCTTCTGGGAGATGACAGATTATGGAACAGGAGGAAGAGCTGGAAGATCCAAGCTTGCCTGACGCAGGAGTGCTGTATGTCTAGCAGGCAGTTGGGCTGGTGGTGACCAGAGCATGTGTGGGTCTCTGAGGGTTCCTATTATATTCACTGCCAGCGTGCCTGGTCTTTCAAGGCTTCACGAGGAGTCAGAGATCCAGTAGAAACACCTTCAACATTTTAAATATTAGCATCACTTTCAAATTTGTTTAAAAAATAATATCCAGGAGAGTACATGAAAGCCATTTCTAGCTCCCAGTGGACACGACTCAGAGCCTTGGAAACCGTGATGCTGTGCAGGCTCCAGTACCTGAGCTTTCTGCCTTTCATTTAGTAAAGAAAGCATGTAGGCAAAAGGACTATCTACCTACCTTATGCTGCAGACTTCCAGGAGGAGAGCGAATCTATTTGGGAAACAGGGTTAAAGCCCCAGAAACTCTGTGGGTCTTGACTTCAGAATTCCCAAATAGCCACCTGATCCTGTTGCTAACTTCTTTGTCATTTTTCCAACTTCTACCTTTATAGGAAGAGGTGGGTTTTATGTGTCCTAGAACATCATGGTAATCACGCCAGGACTTGGCAGGAAAGTGAATGCTTAAGAAATACTCTGATGTGGAACAGAGTGTTTAATGCAGATTGAACCATAGGAATTGGCCAATATTTGCTTACTTTTAACCTGTAAAAGTTAATTTCACAGTGGAAGACAACCCCTTTCTCAGAAATGAACTAGGATAAGCGTGGATTGCCTTGAGCTGATTTGTACAGTCATCGGGATTTGTTTGGAGATGGTTTCATTATATTATTATTATTATTATTTTGAGGTAGGGTCTCACTCTAGCCAGGCTGACCTGGAACTCATTCTGTAGTCCCAGGCTGGCGAGTGCTGGGATTCAAGGTGTAGGAGATGGAGTTTGAACAGGATGGCTCAGGTGTTGTACTGAAGGACCACAATTGGGACATTGCTCTGCCATTTTCCAGCTGATTTGCCTCAACAGCCTCATGTTGTGATGGAGCTGAGCACAGAACCTGCCCTCCCCCTCTGTGGTTTGGTCATTGGCTGTGACACAGAGTGGTGCCAGGGGCTTCGTAAATCCTTAGTAAATGAAAGCTTTTACTTCCTTTCATTTCCTCTCACGTTCAGTCACAGGCTCTGACAGCTTCAGAATCTCTCACTGCACCCAGGCCAGGTTTGGGTTTCTCAACAGCACTCTGATCAGCCGGCTCCAACCTCTTCAAACTTCCTCACACTGGTCCTTACCTTGGTTGTCATAAATTATGTGCTGCATAAATGATCACTGATGATGGTTTATAGGCATATGATCACAGTGGCATTTGCATTTGCAATCAAATGCTTGAAGTACTCTCCTTTCCCCCCCAATTTAAAAAATATCTTTATGATCAATAATTAGATACTTTGTATGAGCAAATCTTGTGGTGGTACCCCCATTTCCCTCCTCTCTGTCCCAAACCCACTGGGGGCCCTCCTTGGTATGCATACTGGATCTGTTCATGGGGTAGGCGCTCCCCAAAATTTGACTAGTAAGAACCACCCATGATTGTGAAATCTCCAGACCACTTTTGAGAGATTGAGCTTGAGATAAGGCAGCCAGACTCTGGGAATGTCTATCATTGATGTGTGCATTCTATCAATCATCTATCTACCAATCCATCCATCATTCTTTTGTTCATGTGTGTAATAGGGTGTGTGTGTTATATCACATGTATGTGCCCAAGTGGCACCTCATATGCGTTCCCTGGCAAGGTGTGCTCACCTGGGGTGCCCCAGAGGAATGTTGGGTGTCCTGTTTCCTATCTCTTACTAGTTCTTTTCTGAACCAGAGTCTCCTACTGATGCTAGAGCTTTCTGTTATCTCCCTGAGCTCTGGTGATTCTCAGGTCTCTGGCTCCTGCAAGGCATGTGATTACAGATGTTCTCGGCCGTGCTCGGCTGTTTGTGTGTGTCCTAGGGATTGAACTTGAACAGTCTCTCAGGCCTCCTCACGCCCTTATGCTTGCATAGGATCCCTTGCTGATCTCCCCAGCATAGAATCTATATTTGTAATATCTTCCTTAGGTGAGCTATTATTTCTAGGCAAGTCTGAAAAGACAACTTTCAGCTAAATAACAGAGCTAAGAGTTGTGCCTTTGCCTATGATCGGTGTGTTTCTTCTCATTTCTCGAGGCTTTCAGTGCCTTCTAAATCATAAAAGTGGTCCACTTTTCTCCTCTGTCCACAGAGATTATCTAAGATTCTTCATCCTGAAATTAACCTTGAAAACTCATCTTCTGCCTTTTTTTTTTTTTTTTGCTCTTCCAAACTCTACATAGGAGATGATGTAACTGTGGCTCTTCAAAGCCATGCTCCTCAGGGGGGAAAGGACCAGCAGCACTTGCTTCACCTGGAACCTTGTTAACCCAGATTGGTGAGCAGGAGCCTGCCTGACTCCAGCTTCCTTAGGTGGTTTACTGAGGGAAGACATCCTGGAAAATGTGAGAAGTACATCAGCTCACCAGAGAAACCTGTGGATGCACACAGACTTTCCTCAAGATAAGTTAGTTGGCATTGAAACATAAGTATTTCTCTTTGGAGTTCTTGAAGATCTTTTGAATGGGAGGTAATTTTGTATTTTTATTTTGGTATTTTGATCAAGAGCCCTGAAAGTGAACAGTTTTTTTTTTCTTTTGGTTAAAAGTGAGAAATGTCTTTGAGTCCATTAAGGGTGGAAGGTGGTGAAAATCTAGTTTTTCCTTATCTTTTTTTTTCCTTAAAAGAGTTCTCAGTAGCCTCATCCTAGCTGGAGGCCAGAAATGCCAAAAGGGAGTGTTGTTCTTTTTCTTCTTCTATATCTCTTCTTTCCTCAAAGAGTTCCCATTTCCTAGAAACCAGACACAGCTGTGACTAGGACTTCGGACACTTGAACAGCTCATCTCCCTCTCATTCAGTAAAGCCTTATTCCTATAAGAAACCTCAATCTAAGCCAACACGAGGATCACCCACTCAGGATCCCTCCCAACTGGGGGGCTTCCTGTTTTACCCTCTTTCTTCAAGTACTCATTTCTGGAGACCCTTTATTGCTATACAGGAGCTCCTCTTTCTTTCCTTCCTTAAGCTCTGGAATGAAATCCTTCCAAACCACAACCTCTATGGTCAATGGAGTTCATTCATCAAATTGATGAGACAAAACCCTGAGGAGGCCACTGACTGACTCAGTGGCAGATTTATGTGACCCTAACTACTCCTGAGTTAAAAGCTTACCCAAGAGCCTTCTTGAGGGTCCTTCTGCTTCAAAGGCACCTGAGATTCCCATATCAACAGTATCATTATCAACAAGAGCAATGATATCAACAATAAACATGAGATATAATACACTTCTATCTGCACAGAGCCTCTTTTACACCTTATAACTATCTCCAAAGAGACAATACCTTCACCAGAGAACATGTGTAGACTAGTAGCCATGCAGATTGCCACTATACCACAGGCTGAGAGGAAGTGTGAACTATGCCTTCCATGCATGACAATGACATGGATGGGATGAAGTGGAAAGAGAATCAACATCTTTGTGATTTTTGCATATTATGCCCCAACTACATTGATTGGTTAGATACTACTATTCATTTTCTCATGTTTGATAGAGAAAACAGAACACACATATTTGAGCTGATACAGATGCACATAATGAGAAATTAGCATTATCATCTTAGGATTTATTTCTTAATCACCTGCTTCCTGCCTCAGTCCTGTCACATTCTGTGTCACACGCACAGTGGCTGGTCTTTTACTATTTATCGCATGGGAGAAAAATGGAACTTCTGTCATGAGCTCTTTCTTTGTGCCTTGGTCTTAAAGCCACTTTTCTTTATAAATATACACATCATGCTTATGATGCTTTCAATTAGGAAAGAGTGAACACTCATTAAATACTTACTGAGAATTAGGTTCATTTTACAGAGTGTGTTTCTTTGAGAAGCAAGCAGGGCAACATGCAAATATGGCTTTTTCAACTTTTAATCTATTTTTAGGATTATCAACCTTTAAGTGACTCAGAGGAAGAAAAGTGTGTCATATCAGTTAGAAAAAAGCTACTGATTCAGTGCTTAGATAATGTACACTTTGAATCAGACGATTTGGGGCTCAGAGAATGTATGCCTTATCACATGACTCAGTGCTCAGGGAATGTATACTCATCACATGACTCATCACAGTACTTAGAATGTATACTTTATCAGATGATTTGGTGCTCAGAGAATGCATACTTTATCAGAAAGTCAGCTTCTTTGAATCATCTGAATTCTCCGATAAAACATATATGGGGATAACTTGGTTAGTTCTACAAATTGAGAATTTTAGGATTTAAACGAGGGTTACCACAAATCATTCATATTACGGTCTTGTCTAAACATTATTTCTTCACCTATACTTCTAAGGTGGATCTATATGCAAATTTGAAACAAGATTTTAGCTAATGCAAGTACTTGCCTAGAAATAGAATTGTTATGAATTCTTATATCTTGAAATTGATATGACAATATCTTTGACAACAGGAAAT
Organism: Zapus hudsonius; assembly: GCA_004024765.1. Taxonomy (NCBI): domain Eukaryota; kingdom Metazoa; phylum Chordata; class Mammalia; order Rodentia; family Dipodidae; genus Zapus; species Zapus hudsonius. The sequence goes on along the minus strand of PVHP010026476.1, from coordinate 5,610 downwards.
CACAGTATAAAATGATTATAGTCACCAAAATATGCTAAGGTACAAATCAAAGCATACAGTCACTTCAAATAAGGACAATAAGTTCTGAGGATATGTCTCAATGATAGAGCACTTGTCTGGCATGACTGAGGCTCAGGGTTCAAACCCTAGAGCTGTATATATACATGTAGAGAATGATAGCAAGCATGTAAACCAAGGTATTGTTTTCTTTTATAATACTTGTCACAGTCAGCCACACACCGCTGGGATGAATCTTCAAACCAGGCACAATTTGGGGGAGAAAGGTATTTATTGAAACTACAGATTGAGGGAAAGTCCTGTAACAGTGAAAGAGGCTGGCCCTCTTTCACAGGTCCGAGCAGAGAGAGAAACCCATCACCAGCACCATATACACAGAATAGCAAACAGGGAGGAGAGCTAAAGAGAATTTCTTCCCCTTTATATCATCTTAGGGTGAGGCCTTGCAATTCCATCCCAGACTTAATGGCTTCCTGAGTCTCTGGAATTTCCTTCCTGCACTGCCCACACAGGAAAGGATGTTTACTTCTAGCTTCTTTGAGCTTCTTTATGTCCTGCCCCCTACTGAGAGGCTGCCTTCTTGTAAACATCCTGGGAGACCCACCCAAGATAATTAAAAAGATCAAGTTGACAACAAAACCTAACCATCACAATACTCATAAACAGTCCATAGCATATACATGGTAGAGAATGGTAGCAAATATGTAAACCAAGACAATGTTATTATATTTTACAATTTAAACATGGTTTTCTCTAATATTTTCTATGCTCTTACAAACTGGAAATCATTGTAAAAACAGTTGAACTAGCTGAAAAGGAATTTGGGACTGCTTTATTTATTAGAATATATATGTATGTGTATACATATAGATGTCTGTGCATGTTAGAAAATATAATACATGTATTATACTTAAAGTGACAGGCACATATATATGGTTTTTAAGTGTAAAATATTCTGAAAATGTAGTTAAATATCATTAAATTAATGAACTTTCAAGAAAAAAATTTCCACATATACTTATAATTTCAAACCTGTTTGAATTTAGGAGACCATACATGCTGTAGTAGCAAAAAGCTATGGACTGTTTATGAGTATTATAAAATAAAACAATATCTTGGTTTACAAATTCATCATTAACTCCACAGTGTCTTCTGCAGCAAGTCTGCATCTGCACTGGACTATGCAGTCTCCAGTAGACATAGGAGCCTTGCACCTCAGCATATCACTCCTGTGACAAGGGAGACAAGACCTCAATTAATGTTAATTGATTAAAATTTACGTAGTCACATGTGGCTAATGGCTACAGCATTGGTTAGGTGCAGTCCCACACAATTCAAAAGAAAAGAAAATCGTAGATTCAAGGGAACCACTTCTGATGTTTTCTGGTTAACAATTTTCTCAGTAGATCGCCATATCCCAGATGTGAGGGTAGGATTTTCAGATCTTTTTCGTCAATTAGCACTTTTAGGTCATATGGGTGGACACAGAAATGGTATGTCCACTCGCCCTCTGTTCTACCAGGATTGCTAACCTTAGCACAATAACATCATTCCTCAAAGATAACTCGGTTTTCTAAGAAATGTACCTGGAATTTTACATGCGGGAAGGGAAGCAGCTTTGAGTGACTGTCTCTTCCTCTGGACCTCGCTCCACTCGCCACGTCCTGATCTCATCTGCCCCGAGCTGTCCATGGGTCAGGGAAGAAATGCCTTGCCTTCAGACTCTGCAGACGAAAGGGCTTGCATACAAATGCAATTTTCACCATTGCTGACAAGGACAGGGAGATAAAGCTATATGCGCACCTCGCAAATGTGCAAACTGGAGGCTCTGTGGATAAAAGGCAGAGAGAACGGATAGACGCTCAAAGAGCCAACCAAGCTTGCACACGAAGGACAATCCAGGCCGGAGAAAAGGCGTGCTCAGTGCTTTGATTTGGGTCAGAAGACACAAGGGAAAGGAATTTGACCAAACAATGTGGAAATGAACCAGCCTACTGGTTCACTGGATCTCATAAAGGGCCATTTCATCAGCTGCAACCCAGCCTCGAGCAGGAATGTCGGTTCTCTTTTCTTCATCTTCTCCCCAGAAGGGAAAAGCCCTAAGCAAGGCTTCCAATATGCCCTTTTAGCTATGGTTAATAACCTATAATTGCAAGCCTTTTAAGGTCATCTTGCGAGAGTCTTTTTCCTTTTGAGAAAAGAAAAGAAATCTCTGGTTTCCAAACATATACAAACCTCTGGAACTCTGGAATGAGCCAGATGTGGAAAAAAAATAACTGGAACTACTTGGGAAAAATTAGTAGTAGCCGCTGAAAGGGGTGTTTATCAGCAATTGAGACAGTGAGGGAGGGGCATTACTGAACAGAGACCATGTGGCCAGAAGTGACCGGCCAGCTGGGGCAGCACCTTAGGGCAACTGAGTCAGTGCTGGTGGGCTGCGTCAGCCAGGATAGCTCAGCCTGCAGCGGACTCTGGAGCCTGGGAGCAAGAACGAGGTGGCCAAAGCCATGTTCCCTGCCGAAGGCTCAAAGGCACAATTTGATCCTCGCCTTGACCTTAGCTTCGTGGCAATGCTTGGTGTTCACTGACTTGTAGAGGCCCACCAGTCTTTCCTGCAGCAGCCTCTCCTCCCTCAGCGGGTGCTGGTTTTCCATGGGCGTCCTCACATACACGAATGACGTCTAGTGGGTCTGGATATAGGCTACTGACGCCCCTGGATCCTGGAATCTCCTGTGGCTGTTCGTTGCTCTGAGGATTGCAAGCCCACGTGTATCTGTGCTGACACCACAGGCCGTTTTGAGGATTTTGTTTGTATCCAGTGTTTCCTGGTTTTTACAAGTTTCCACATATGTGCCCACAAACCTACGGGAAAACTTCTTAAGACATCTGAGTGTGGTGAGTGTGGTTTGGTTTAAATATTTATACGAGGGAGCTACAGAGCTGAGGCCAAGGAGGAGCCCATGCTAAGATGTAAACACCAGGTGAACAGCAAGCGGAATCTCGTCAGTGTGTGTGCTGGGCCTTTAAGGGAACAGGGCATGAATAACTGCTTTCCATGCTAAAAGTTCTAGCAAAACATCCATTACCAAAATAGCATTGACCAACTATATCTAATTTTTAAAACTATGTTTCATGATATGAGAACTTTCTTAGAATGTGTACCCCCTGTCATGGTTTGATCCAGGTGTCCCCACAAACTAATGAATGTGTTCTGATCGATCCTCAGCTGATGGCAGTTTGGGTTTTACAACCTTGATGAAGCTGTGTTGTCGGGGGCGGGCTTATGGGGTTCTAAGCCAGCTTCCCCTTGCCAGTGTTTGGCACACCTTCCTGCCGCTGTTAGCGGTGCTGTGGCGGAGGTGACGTCCACTCTTCTGCTCATGCCATCGTTTTCCCTGCCAGGATGGAGTCTCCCTTCGAGTCCATGAGCCAAATAAACCCATTCCTCCACCAGCCGCTTTTGCTTGGGTTCTTTCTGCGCAGCAACTAGAATGCTGACTGCAACTCCCTCCCCCAAAACCATCATTTTAAAAGGTAGCCAGCCTGTTTTCCTAACTCTTCTTCCCGAGTCAAGTCCCCATGTAACACTTGACGTGACATTCCAGACACACTTCTTGCGAGGCTCTTGGCCGAGGTCGAGGGGCCCATGAGCTGACCAGAGCCTCCCCTCCCTGCCGCCGCTTCCCTGTTTCCTGGGCTGCAAGGTGGCCCTCCTTGACTGGGTCTCTGGCGCCTTGGTTAGCCCTCACTGCCCTCCCTCAGGGAGCTTCTTCGATTCTACTACCACTCCCATAATTCCTCAGATACCAACCACCACCCTGCGCTCTCCGTATGGGGGGCTTTCTTTGGTCCACTCAGGGTGGGGAGAGGGCCTGTGGTCTGTCACTTAGAGCTGGTATGGGAAGGGATGGAGGGGATGGCAGTCTGACTGAAAGAACGGTCTGGAGCTTGGCCTTGAAGCAGAATGCAGAAGAGTCACGGTTTCTGTTAGGCAGGACGTGGACTTGAGGTGGTATGGAAGACTCAAGCAGAAGGGCCGTGGAGTTCAAATTTTCTCAGAAGTCCTCTTACTGCTGCTACCGAGCCTAAACGGTTCTTATTTTCGGCCTTCCAAAAACACAGAATGAAACACTCGTCCTAAATATCTGAATCTAAAGAAGCTCCATATTTAGGCCTTGTGATTTATGAAGGATGGGGGTGGGGGAGAGAACTCTTGCTGTCTTGTCACACTTGATTTAAGGTGTGACTTGCTTCTCTGACTTTATGCTTGGGAGTAAATGACTTACGTATAGGCCACCATTTCCTTAAAGCCTCATGGGTGGTCCTTTGGGATCTAGAACAAACGAACTTCCCCTTGACAGCAGCGTTTATTTTTGTTTTGTTTCAGTTTTTCCATTAAAACAATCTCTGTATAATTTAAATCTTACATGAAATAACCATTTGGGCCATTGATTCTCCTGACTCCTGTCTGTTTGTTTGAACGAATAATGTCACTCTCTCCGTTTTCCTAAGGGGACTACATTATTGTAAGCATCTCAGCTTCTTTGCTGAGAAAGCACCGGGGTGTCTCCTGTACCTTGGCCTAAATAAGAGGCTGATGATAGAAACTTAAATTTGCAAGCGGAACAACAGTTCAGAAATAGAATCAGGAGACACACTTCTTTTGGGAGAGAAATTGCAGATCCAATATTGAGACGATCATGTGCAGGATTTTCAGTAGAAGCCAGAACATCAAGGTTCAGGTTGAATCTTGAAATGCTGGGGACCAATAGTGTCTCAGAATTTGGCTTGTTGAGATTTTGAAACATTTGCTTGAGCTGTCTTTGGGATGCAACCAAAGTTTAAACATGGTATTCTAGTGTGTTTTATAGACATCATATACACATGGGATGAGGGTAATTTTATACATTTTTAGTGTTCCTATGTTTTGACTGTAACCTGTAACATGGCCAGGTGTGGAATTTTCTACTGGTGACATCCTGACAGTCCTCAAAAAGATTCAGAATTTGGAGAATTTCAGATTATTATTTTTTTTTAGAGCAGGGATGCACAACATAGAATATTAGCATTTATTGAGGTAAATTCTCAAGGTTTTCTTTGCTGCTGTTTTGTTTTTAGTGGGTTCGTTGGCTATGGCCCAGACTCCTTAGCTGAAGAAAATTCCTGTCAGAATGAGGCCACAGAAAGTAGTAACTGGTTTGAAAATCAAAGTAAGACAAATCAGTCAGGAGCCAAGATGATAGATGATAGGCCTTGTAAGGAGCCATCTCATATGACCTTGAACAATAATCTTTGCTTTGATCTTCAGTAGTAGATCAAATTTGCTTTTTCATGTTTCAAGTGAATGGCACATTTTCTTGAATATTGTGGCCAAAAAGTTAGTAAACGGGAAGCATTCAATCAAGACAACAAGAATCAATTATTTTTCCCCATGTGATCAAGGAATGCTTTTTCATTGTTCACTTTGCTCATTTTCATTACACTTAATCTGAGCCTGATGGCTGAGAAGTGATCAGTTTTCTATTTTGTTTTTCTTTTTTAGAAAATATTTTATTTATTCATTTTCAAGCAGAGAGAGAGAGAGAGAGAGAG
>PVHP010026475.1:0-24598 GCA_004024765.1 Zapus hudsonius | reverse complement strand
TAAACTTCACATCCTACAACTTTCTAATTCTTTTTAATGCAAGATTTGCTTCATTACTGAAGTCCTTGAGAATTATCATGAAATTCCAGCAAAAAAAATATAACCAACTCAGAAGCAGCAGTAAGAAAAACCAACAGAGGCACAGATTTTTTTTAAAGGATTTTTATACTATATTAAAAAAAACCACAAAATAAAAAAGAGATCAATCAACATATATCTTAAAGTCCATCCAAGAGTCTCAGTGTCCAACAGCCATTGAGGCTGATGCCTTTTCATTGCTCAGTGTGCAGTTCATTTAGGGATAAGAGGAGATGACTCTAGTTCTTAAAATCAAACTTGTTCTGCCAAATCCAAGACCCTGAATTTATCCAAATTGTAGAAACATGCTTTTACCACCCGTCCACCAAAATACCTCCCATTCAGATCAACAACAGCTAAAAGGCAAACAAAAAGACAATTAGTTAATACAGGGTATCTTGTAAGGCAGTGATACATTAGTTTAACATTATGTTTAGTACTTTTAAAATTCTTAACTTACCTTTAATTGCTGATTCAACTCTCTCAAATTCTAAAAATATTCGTACTGCTTCATCATCAGGGGCACCTGGAATCTAGCAAAGAAATGAAGGAATTAGTGAGTAAAGTTATCATTTGAGATTGCACTTGTGTCAAAGTAAATTCCCTAATTATATCCCACACAGACTAGTAGTTAATTTCCAAGGAAATAATATAATTTGTTTATATAAAAGATGAAACTGAATGTTTTATGACAAGCACTCTTTTAAAGGCTGAATACACACAAGGCAGCCTGACTTCCCAGAAGAAGCTGTGTACGGCAGCTGACAGAAATGAAAGCTGACATTAGGCCTGGCACTCCAGTTGTTGTCACGTAGGTCCACATTTTGACTGTCCAGCTTTGCCAGCCTTCCACAGCACAGGTCCCCAGAGTCCTCCTCACGGCCTGCTATTACCACAATCTAAATAGCCTTCCTCCACTTCTCCCTACACATCCTATTCATTTCAAAGCTTAGCTCACATCTGATAGTATTAAACAAGCCTTCCTATTTTTTGGTGATCTAATCCTTTTCTGAACTCCCATACTTATAGCTAATATTACCAAATATTATTAGGCATTCTCTAGTTATTTTACATGTTTGTGTTTCTTCAACTCAACATTATCCCTGAAAACAGAACATATTTTCTATATCCTCAATGCTTGCAATACAAAATGAGGTATGCAAGAAACACCAAATATTTGCAAAATGATGGAAACTAAAGGCATGTCTAACTAAACTATTCTTAAAATTTTTATCTACCTATCATCTATCTGTCCATCCATTTGTCTATGCTTGTGTGTGTATATAAGTGTGGGGTGGCACCCTATAGGTTCACCTATAGTGGCCAGAGCAGAATGTCAGGTATCCTACTTAATTGCTTTTCACCTATCTTATTTACTGATTCCAGAGCTTGTGGGGTTCCAAAGATTCTAGGGTCTCTGCTCTCTTCCTGTGCGAGTGAGGTTATAGGTGCACATGGTCATATCCTGATGTTGATGTGGGATCTGGAAATTCAAACACTGGCGGTCTCAGGTCCTCTAAGGCCTTACACTTGCACAGGAAGCACACTTGATCCCTCAGCCATCTCTCCAACACTTAATCAAGGGCTATGTAATCGCTATATTGACAATCATTAAATGAGACATTTCTATTGCCTCACCAAAGAAAATGTTTGAAACTAGTATATATGAAAAGTATAGAAAATATCTGACACCTCCTGCAGTAAGACAATATTACTTAGAGCAATGCTCTACTTGTAGGAAATGCCAATTATCACATTATAAGAAGAAAATCCTTACTTCAAATATCACACATTTTCCAACTTTGCCATATTTTTCACATTCCTCTTTTGTTTCAACTTCCAAGTCTTCATCTACCTCTCCAGCACCAACCATGTTCTGTAAACAAAAAACTAAGTATCAAGTATCAATTTATAGACATGTAATAGGACTTTATAAACTTTTTTTCTTCATACTGGCACATGTTCTCTTTTATGTTGGTTTGTTTGAGGTAGGATCTCACTATAGCCCAGGTTAACCTGGAACTCACTCTCTAGTTCCAGCCTGCCCTCAAACCCATAGCAACCCTCCTACCTCTGCCTACCAAGTGCTGGGATTAAAGGCACACACCAAAAAATAAACAGCATTTTATTTTTTGCTTTTGTTTTTTATTTATTTTCAAGGAGAGAGAGGAGAGAGAGAGAGAGAGAGAGAGAGAGAGAGAGTGAGTTATCACTACAAATGAACTACAGACACAAATCTGGCTTTATCTGGGTACTGGGGAATTAAACCTGGGCTGAAAGAAACTCACACATTAGTAAAAAGATGAGTTTTTATCGGATCTACCAAAGGCATCTTACTTTCTAAGTGTTGTTTTTGGAAGTGTATGGGTAGGGTAGGGTGGAATGACCCTAAAATCAAAGTAGGCAGTCAGGTTTTTTTCTTTTCCTTCTTACCCTCAGCAGGACCACTTTCGTAGGACACTTCAGTATTTCAGTTAATGGATTTGAATCCGACTTCTTGGATGCATCTGTATCAAAACATATCATCACAAGTTACAGAACTAGGTCCTAGCACAATGGCTAACTTAGCTGCAGCAGCCATCCCACCATGGGGTCTCTCAGAGCATCTAGTAGTGTGCATGCCACCAGGCCTTAAGATGAAAGCATCTGCCTTGCTTTGATACATGTTTTCTTGGTATTTTCTGGAAGCTTCTAACTTTTGCTCATTCTACCTCCTAAAGAACTGGCAGAGGTATAGAGCTAACTTACTGGTGAGTCTTGCCTTATGAGTATTCATTCACAGTCACAAGACCAAAATAATGAACAGTTAATTATCTAGCCACTGACTTTAGATATTATTCCAAATTGAAATGATGTTTTTGACACTGGCATTCAGGCTGACTGGCTGCTTCCAAAGTTGTGCATTAGTGACTAGGCTGCAAATGGTTTTTATCTTATTTTAGGAAAGGGAATTAGCATAAATTGACTTAAAATTAATTCAACTGTTTGGCTTAAAATGCTAAGATACATTTGCCTCATTCCTAAATTCTCTTAGTAGAGAACAGATCATAAAAATAAAATTAAAATAAAATGCCAACTCAGCATCAAAGCAACATTCAATCTCATCAAATGAACACATAAGTGGAAGCCACATCTATAATAAATGGGTAAAAAAAAAAGTAGCAAAGAACCACTGAAGATGCAGACAGAACGATCATTATCGACTGGACACAGCTCTGCACAGCCTAGAGAACATACATGTCCAGTTCACGAGACCTTTGTCTAGTCACAGTAGTATAACATTGCTTTCCTGAGGACTGCTTATTTTCTGTCCAGCTTCTCAGTATTTTCCCCTGCCATAGTCATTCCATCTCTTTACTCAGTTCTGATAAAGATGAGTCTCAGGTTTCTTGGTTTCATAAAACAGAAGTAGAACACCACAGCATAACCAGGTGAAACAGAGGGTTCACCTCTTCCTCTGGGCTAAAGGAGCCACACTGCTGTCAACTCACCCTGAGACTCCCCCTTCTCAGTTGCGTCACCCACAATGATCTTGCCGCCCCGCTTGCTGGTCTTCTCCACTGACAATGCGGTGCTCAGCCCCTGCTCGTGTTTCCCCAGCCCCTGGCCTTCCCGGAAGCCATACTTCTGCATGATCTTGTGTGCTACTGTGCCACTAGGAGGAAAATAGAAAAGGATCTTACAATTGGTGTCATCAACTACAACATACATTGGATTTTAGAACTCAGCAATCTCCTGAAGAGAAAAAGTATCAATTCCACAAAGGCTTCAAGGAGGCCACATAATTCACAGTGGTCATAATATGGAAGCTGTGAGGCTATCTAGGATGAAAGAAATATAAATGTCTGTGTGTGTGTTTGTGTGTGTGTGTGTGTGTGTGTGTGTGTGTGTGTGTGTGTGTGTGTGTGTGTGTGTGTGTGTTGAGGTAGGGTCTCGCTCTAGCCCAGGCTGACCTGGAATTCACTATGTAGTCTCAGGATGCCCCAAACGCATAGAGATCCTGCTGGATTAAAGGCGTGTACCACCATGCCCGGCTTAAGAAATGTAAATGCTAATGACTACAATCCCAGATATCCTGAGTTTATTTCTGAGGGTAATGCTAGTTTCTTTGATGAAATCTTTCCAGTGTAAGAAAACACTAGACCTGCTATAAACTCACTATTTTCACTGCTACCTGAGTGAATTCAGACCAGTTAAAAACAGTAGCCTGTCAAAAAAATGACTGTGAAGTTTCAGACAGTAAAGTATTTTTCTAAACAGCATAGAAAATTTCCAATGAAGGAACCTTAGAGACTATCTAGTTAGTGGATGGGAAATGAAAATCGAGGCCAAGATCAGAAAGCTAGCATAAGGCTAGAAGCACAGCAAGCATTGTAGTTAAGGCTAGAACTGGAGTCAGATTCTTCATCTATTCCTCCTGTTAGAAGGCAATAGTTTTCTTTGCATTTCTGTGTCCAGTGGGTCTCAGGGGTGCCCTCCAGTGACGGCCTACTTAGCTATAGACAACAAACCCTGCTTTTCACTAGAACTGTGTCTACTTGGCTCATTTCTAGTCATTCTAAGGCACAACCAAATGACCAAAGTATACAAGTTAAAAATTTAATTCCTAATCCCAGCACTCAGGAGGCAAAGGTAGGAGGATCACCATAAATTCAAGGCCACCCTGAGACTACATAGTGAATTCCAGGTCAGCCTGGGCTATGTGAGACCCTACCTCGAAAAACAAAAAACAAAACAAAACCCCCCCCCCAAAAAAAAACTAAAATAAAAAATAATTCCCATTAAAGTCAATTTAGTACATGTTGTAGGACAGCACTGTCCAGTAAGACAATCTTAGTAATGTTTTAACATCTGCACTGCCTAATAGTCACTACTGAGCAAGCACTTGAAATGACACTAGCTGCCTAAAGAACTAAAGCTGAGATTTTAATTATTTCAAATTAATTTTGTAGCCACCTGTAGCTAGCAGTCACTCTACTGCCTAAGAGATGGACACCAAGCAAGAATGAGAAACTCAGAATGCTTGTGTGGTATGAAACCCAGCCACCAAGTGCACCCCTCACTGGCCAACGCCTGCAGGCTGAGAACCTAAGCAGCTGCACAGGGGAGGAAGCTTCACTGGCAGCATTTTCTACCACAGGCAGCATCCTGTTGAACAATATGAAAAAAGAAGCTAATGTGATGTTACCTCATTCAATCACCTCCTTCATAGCATCAGAATAAACAGCAAAATATTTGCTTAACCAAACTGCATGTCAAACCCAGTGGGGTCCAAAGCCAGGCATGGAGACACACACCTCTAAACCCATCACTCAGAAGGCTGAGGCAGATATGAGTTCAAGACCAGCCTGGGATACATAGCAAGACCTTGTCTCAGAACAAATAAAATCTATAAATCTTATCTGAGTGTCAACTTTATACTCTGACAAACAAATGTCTAATTATTAGTTAAAACAAAGTTTGGAGCTTGTTTTGTGATTTTTTTTTTCTTTGAGGATATGGTGTTGGGTACCAAACCTGGTACATACCCAGCCTAAAGAGTTTATAAACAAAGGTATATGACCTTAAGGCAAATGATCCAATTTATCAGGAAAGACACCACTTCATTCTTTGGCTATAGTCCATAGTAGCTATAATTCCTATAAGCTACCTTATTTGCAAGTATTATGGGGGGGAAAATGTAAGTAATCCTCTGACACTGTTTATATCTAGAGAAACAACAATATCTTCTAAATAAGCCAAGTCTTGCATTAGAAGGCTGCTTTGCACAAAACTAGTTTGTGGGAACATACCTGAGCTGACTTGAACTCTGATCCTTGAGCCTTGAGTGTGCTGCTCCTTATAAACCCAAATGTGCTCTTTTTAAAATGAGTTTATCCCCCCCCTCCCCAAGTAGGGTCTCTAGCCCAGCTGACCTGGAGTTCACTGTGTAGTCCCATACTGGCCTTGAGCTCACCATGGTGATCCTCCTACCTCCCAAGTGCTGGGATTAAAGGTGTGAGCCACCACCACTCAGGGTTCAAATGAGGTTTGCCTGTTTAAAAAACTACCAGTATTTTCCACTGACTGTTTACCAGTCTCAGTATGAAACCCAGGCTGGGCTTGAACTCCAAGTGCTCCTGTCTTTCCTTCAAAGTGGTAGGATTATAGGAGAGCACTGCTGCATCAGTGCCTCACTCAAGCCATTACCCCATGTTAGCCAGGAAAGAGTTGCTGGGCCCAGTCGGAGATCTTGGTCTATCTGGTTCTTCATACACTGGCGGAGGAATAGCAGCTTTAGAAGATTGGGATCGAGGTCTTGAGTCTTCTTCATAAGGAAAATCTCGGGGTACTAGTGAACAAAAATAAAGTAGGTTCATCAATAATACCACAAAAAGCACATGAAACTTTACCTGTATCTATTATGTAACTTGAACTGACAACCTGCCTTTTTGGTATTTTATTCTTAATAATAATTTTTTAAAATATTTTGAAAGGGAGAGGGAGGGGGGAGGGAGGGAGGGAGCGAGCATAGGAGCATGCCTCTAGCCACTGCAAACTCCAGACACATGCCACACTGTGCACCTGGCTTTATGTGGGTCCTGGGAAATCAAACCCTGGTCCTTAGGCTTTGCAGGCAAGTTCCTTAACCACGGACCTCTCCAGCCCCAATAATAATTATATTTTTATTTTAAGATATCATCAGTTTGCTATAAAAGGGAGGCATAGAAATGATTTATATGATGAAGCTCTCAGAACATCAGCAACGGGCAGCTTCATGGGATGCCAGTTCAACAGTGTTTTCAGTCTACAGACTTTCCAAGGATGTCACCACCTCCAAATAAGAAACAACCCTTGTCATCTTGAACTACTTTGGTGTCTCTATAATCTAGGAGAAAAATTCTATCGACAATTTTCACACTGACTGGTTGAACTCTCCACCTCATCCCACAGCTACAACTGCTGCTTGCAATACTTTTACTTGAGATTTTCTGGAAGCATAATGCTACCTTTTGTTACAGTTTCAGCTGCACTTCTTTTAACCAACACACGGTCACAGTGGATGAAACTTTTAAACACTCGTCCTGCCGTTACTCTTGCTGCTGCAGCTTGGGCCTCTTTTATGCACATATACTGTGTTCTTGTATCTCACTCATTATTATGTGTCCCTCTAACCCACAATTTTGGTTTACAAAAAGTGTTTCAAGTGTTTACAACTTCTGAATCATTTCTTTTGTTGTTTCAAGGTATTTTTTTTTTTTACTCTAGCCCAGGCTGACCTGGAATTCACTCTGTCATCCCAGGCTGGCCTTGAACTCACAGTGATCCTTCCAGCTCTGCCTCCCAAGTGCTGGGATTAAAGGCATGTGCTAACATGCCTGGCAAATATCAACCTTTTAAATCACTTCAGCCAGAGGAAGAAACTACATGGACTCTAAATTTGCTTATATTAATGTCCTTCCAAATGTCCCTTTCTACATCTTACTGAAAGACTGGGTTCCCTTTAAGCACTCATTTAAATAATTTTGGCCTGAATTCTCAAGATTTCCTGTATGTTCCAAGGACATATAATGTAGCTCTCACTTGAGTCAGAAGACAGGCTGGATGATCACCATGAGTTTGAGGATAGCCTAGAGCTACAGAGTGAGTTCCTGGTCAGCCTGGACTACAGTGAGATCCTGACTAGAAAAAATATATGTATTTATTAGATGTGTCAGTCCCACTCTCACAAATTGGTTACAAATGGGACTTATTATCTGTCAGTTGTTTTCACACAACAGATACTCATACATATATTTAAAAATTTTTAGACAGTAGGCTAAATGATATAACCTGCTAGAGGATTATGGGGTTATTGTCTGGTAACAAGGACCCTGAAGAGTGTGGGATGAAGCATAACTCTTAATATAAATGGTTCTTGCTTGCAAGTCCCTGTTCCAGAAATTGGTTACTTCCAACACTGAACTGTTAATTGGAGAGACTTACAAAGTCTCCAAAACAAGACAGTCTTTTGTCAAAGCACTTGATTACCCACTCAAGGTAATAGATAAGACCCCATTGCTGAAGACACCCCAGGCTGCTGATACACAACATTGAGAGACCTGGCGGAATCTGGAAGGAAGCCAGTTTCCAGATGGTTAGCCCATGTAGCTGCCAGGGGAAATTGGCCAACAATGTTGGGAGAAAGCAGGGGACACTGCTATATGACAGCAACCAGCATGACACAATGTACAACACCTGTGTAATAGTGGCACTCAACCAAGGTGGGCAATTAAGGGCTTTCTGTTTGGCTAAGAGATCCTATTCAGTGACAAGGAACCCTTAGCTGGAACTGGGATCCAAGCCAAATTCTTATGGAGACCAAGAATCAGGACTCCAAATTATCAATGTTTACCCCACTGAACCTATGCTGATCTCACTCTCCACTAGAGAATCTGTTTGTATTTTTCAGAAGGCAGCAGGAACCTGAGATGACAGCTGACCACCTGGCAGGGCCCAGGTGAAATCATAAAGGAGGTGCTGAGATGAGCCTGACAACATACACAATGGTACTGAAGACAGACTCCAAGGATACTCCAAACTGTCCAATGTAGAAACCCAGAGAGACTCCTAAGAGCTCAACACTAGAGCAACTTAAAATTCACCCTCCTTGGCTTAGGGAACTTTGCAGAAGAGGGGATGGAAGATTCTAAGAGCCATGGTGGAGGGAATATGCTCACCCCCCCCAAAAAAAAACCCTGTCGGCTTCTTGCACAACACATGGCCCTCTAGCCCATAGAGCATCCGGTAGTCCCACTGAAGGGGGCCCTCCAGTGGAATGGGGAAGGGAAGAGGGAAATGGGGATGCCAATGGGAGACTTATTTATACACAGTCTCTACTTATTAATAAAAAATTATTTTTATTTAAGCTTTATGTGGGTGTTAGGGAATTGAACCTGGGCCAACAGCCTTTGCAAGCAAGTGCCTTTAACTGCTGAGCCATCTCACCAGCCTTTAAATTATCTTCTTTTAAAAGATTAGCCAGGGGCTGGAGAGATGGCTCAGCGGTGAAGGCACTTGCCTCCAGTGCCTAAGGCCCCGGGTTCAATTCCCCAGGACCCACATAAGCCAGACCCACAAGGTGGTGGCCCTGGTGCTCTCTCTATCTCTCTCGCTCTCTGCTTGAAAAATGAATAAATAAATAAATAAATAAAAAACAAGAAGTATTTAAAAAAAAAAAAAAAAAAAAGATTAGCCAGGGGCTGAAGAAGTGGCTTAGCGGTTAAGGTGCTTGCCTGCAACACAGAAGGACCTGAGTTCGATTCCCCAGTGCCCATGTAAAGCCAGATACACAAGAGGGCGCATGCCTCTGGAGTTCATTTGCTAGAGGCCCTGGTGCACCCATATTCATTCTCATCGTGTGTGTGTGTGTGTGTGTGCGCACGCGCCTGTATGTATCTACTTGTAAATAAATAAATAAATAAATAAATAAATAAATAAATAAATAAATAAATAAATAAATAAATAAAAGATTAAAAAAAAAGATTAGCCGGGCGTGGTAGCGCACACCTTTAATCCCAGCACTCGGGAAGCAGAGGTAGGAGAATCGCTGTGAGTTTGAGGCCAGCCTGAGACTCCAGTGAATTCTAGGTCAGCCTGAGCTAGAGTGAGACCCTACCACGAAAAACCAAAAAAAAAAAAAAAAAAAAAAAAAAAAAAAAAAAAAAAACAACAATTAAATAGGGTGCTGGAGAGATGGCTCAGCAGTTAAAAAGGATCTTACCTACAAAACCCAATGTCCTGAGTTTGAATCCTCAGTACGCACAAACGGGTGCATGCACCTGGAGTTGGTTTGCAATGGCTAGAGGCCCTGCACACCTAGTCTCTGCCCCCCTGCTTGCAATAAATAAAAATAATTTTTAAAAAAGATTAAACAGCTGGATATGGTGACACACACCTTTAATCCCAGCATAACGAAGGCAGAGGTAGGAGAACTGATTTGAGTCCGAGGCCACCCTGAGACTACATTGTGAATTCCAGGCCAGCCTGGACTAGAGCAAGACACTACCTCAAGGTTAACGCATATGAAAGAATACCAGGGATAGTTATTTTTCTGTAAGGTTAGGTATGGCTCAACCCAAGCATGTGACAATGATGTAGATACTGCATCAAAGCCCAATCCCAACCTCCAGATTCTGGGCGCTCAATGGGAGAAGCAGTAGGTAGGCGTTTTGTGAACATACTTAACCAGGCACTGGTCTGAAGCACAAAGGTACTGCTCCTTTGAGAGGTCATGAATATATAGCAGACTCTCAATCTCTTTTAGTTTTTTTTTTAAAAAAGCAAAAAACTATTTTTGTAGCTGTGATTAGACAAATGTCTCCCTCTGTAACCCAGCTGACCTGGAAACTCACTATGTAGCATAGATTGATCCCAACTCCTGATCCTCCTGTTTTTGCTGGAATTACAGGCATGATGCCAGGGCTTTACCACTGTTCTTAACAATTCGAAAGAAATCTAGCAGCATAAAATGTTAGAAAGACAAAATAAATTGCTTTAAAAACCTATGCCTTGGGCTGGAGAGATGGCTTAGCAGTTAAGACATTTGCCTAAGGCCCTGGGTTCATTCCCCAGTACCCACATATGCCAGATCCACAAGGTGGTAGCCCTGGTTCTCTCTTTCTCTTTCTCTTCTCTCTGTCTCTCTCTCTCTGTATCTCTCTGCTTGAAAATGAATAAACAAAATATTTTTTAAAAAAAGACCTATGTCTCAGAGGTAGACATCAAAAGGACTGAGCAGGTCTGGGTGTGGTGGTGTATACCTTTGATCCCAGCACTCTGTAGATAGAGATAGAAGGTGTGGTAGTTTGAAGGGGTGTCCCCCAATAGATTCAAAAGTTTACTGAAGTTTTTCTCCAGCTGCCTTGCTGGGGGGTATGGCCAGATCCTAGGGTACAGTCTTAAGGTATTTCTGGGGTGGGTCTGGAATTCCAGCTACACATAGGCAAAAAGCAGTCTGCACTCAAGCCTGGAGTTCCTGCTGTTTTCAAGTTTGAGTGACTGTGCTTGCTTTTGAAGTTGCTGGTGATGGGTTTCTCTCTGCTTGGACCTGTGAACAGGGGACCAGCCTCTTTTGCCATTCTGGAACTTCCCCTAGATGTTACTTCAATAAATACTTTCCCCCCAAAACTGTGCCTGGATTGGAGATCCATCCCAGTAAGCGGGTGGCTGACTGTGACAGGACTGCCTGGGACTACAGAGCGAGTGTCAGGTCAGCCTGGGCTAGAGTAAGACCCTACCTTGAAAAACCCCTTGCTACCCCCCCCCCCCCCAGGGGTAAGGACTGAGCACAGCAAGAATAGCTAGGAGCAGCAGCCACTGTCACCAAGGGAAGAGCCAAGAGGCTCACTTTCATGCTGTTTTGTTCTAAACTCAGAAAACCTAGGGATCCAAGCTTAGATTCCCCCACCACAGGGCTGAAAAATTGTATCAGAATAAGGGGGTGAAGAAAGAGATATACTTACACTCCTTGTCTTTCTCTACAAGAGATGTAGGTGGGGCGATGGCAGCTCCTCCCATACCTGTGAAAACAAACACCCCATTACAGGAGGAAACCTTTTCAGATGCCAGGCTCAGAAGGACTATGACATACAGCACTTGTTCATTTATTGTATCATCCATCTAACCCCCTCTTCAAGAAAAAAGGAGAAACAGATCTACTTTAATTCTCTTGTCAATAACAACTGAGAATCTAATAGGATTAAAAACACAGAAAACTGGGACAAGTTTACTCATAAAAGGCATTCAAGAGCTCCACAATTTTAAGTGAATTTTAAGGCAAAAAGCATGAAACCCAGAAAATTAGTGTACCTACTTAGCACTTGCACTCATATTCATGTGCTTCAGCTACCTTTGAAAGCTATTCATTTCCCATTTCCAATTGAGAAAATGATCAGAGTATGAATCAGCAGAAAGGGATAAACCCAGCTCCCTGTGACACCAAAGCCACTCCCTATCACTCTGCATGCTCCTTTGCCAGGGTACAAAGCACTGAAACTGAACCCCTACATGGAAGTTTGAGTCCTGGCTCCTGAAGAACCTGTTAGGAGGTGTAAATCTTTCTGCTCATGCTTGCTGAATAGACTGTGGGACACCAAAAGAACCCCCCCAAAAAGAGAAATCTTTTCCACATGTAATCTGTCAACCAAAAGAACACGAGCAGAGAATATAAGGAAATTTTCATGAGGATGAGCCCTAACATATTGTGAGCCTGGTGGGGAGGCACGTGCCTGTAATCCTAGCACTGTGAGATGTGGAGGAAGGTGGATATTGAGTTCCATGAGACCCTGTCTTAACCTTCCCACCCAAATGTATCATGGCTTGATCACCATGAAATAAAAAAAATGAATAAAACAAATTAAAGCTGATTACAAAACCATGGCAGAGCCTAAAATGTTTCATAAAAGACATTAAGGCCTTTGGACACAACTGCCATCTTCCAAACACAAAGAGGAGGTGTACCCTAGAATTTAGTGGGTGCAGAGGATCTAAGCTTTGGTCTTTAGGGTTGCATGGAAAGCACTTTACAGACTGAGAATTCTCCCCAGCCCACCTCCCTGCAAGCCACCTGAGACAATTGGCCTGGGGATGGACAGACAGTGAGCCCAGGGTTCTGCCAGGTCTCTGCCTCCCCAGCTCTGGGATAACAGGAGTATGGTACTATACACCTGGCTTTAAAAAACAAAAGTGTGAGTTCTGGAGATTAAATTCAGGTCCTCATCAGGAAGAACTCATCAATAATGGAAGCTAGGTGTGGTGGGGCACATCTGTAATCTTAGCATTTGGGAGGCTGAGGCAGAAGGATGCTATAAATCCAAGGCCAAGCAAGCCAGGGCTACATAGTAAGATCATGTCTCAAAACAAAACCAACAATGCAGAACTCAATGTTTGACCTAAGTATTTTACAGAAACACTGATAATGCGGTGGCCCATGCCTGTTGTAATCCTAGTATATGGAAGGCTAAGTAAGATAGGGGATCATCATAAAGTTGAGGCCAGCCTGAACTACAGAGTGAGATCCTATCTCAAAAAAGAACACAAAACAAATAAAAAGCCCCAATATAAACACATTCAATCATTAAGAATTGTGAACCATAAGTCTGTTCTTTTCTACTCGATAGGAATTTTTAATATTTCAATTATATTCTGCAATAGCCTTTAGTGTACACTTGGGAAGATCATGCTTCTAAGGTCAGAAGTACACATATGGAAATATGGCAAGTTTTATGACACGCTCTTAGGTCTCCTGTTAAGGAGATCATATAATAATGAGGGCACCTGTATTCTACACAAAATACTGAGGCCTTCTGTTGTAGAGGTTAAAGATGCTAGCATCTAGTGGGCAGGTAGGAAATTCAAATGTCTCACTTAAATCTCAAGCTCCAACCAAACTAATAAACTAAAATCCCAGCAACCACAGCACCATGTGGCTAAAATAAGAATTAAATTCTCAATTGCCATTAGCTACTGCTGGTAACTGCTAAGCATTTATTTCAAACACATTATAATTTTGGCCACAGAACTGTAGATATGTAAAGGACTATGAAGCTCCTCATGAAAATTTCTGTCTCCTTGCCTCCTATGCAGCAGGTCAAAAAACATGCAGAGAAGAGAGGTTTCTCAAATCCACTCCTGTTAAAGACACACTCCACCATCCAGTGTGGACCAGAAATGCAGCTGTACTTAGGAAAGATACAAATATGGCCAAGACGCAGGTAAGAAAAAGTACAGGAAGAGATTTTATGTTACTTTCAAAGTATATGATAAATGCTTGAAAGTGTTTAGGAAGTTCAAGGTAGAATACACGTGAAAATACAACCTAAGCTACTGTGCAACTATGGACTGGTGGGACTCTAGAGGAACCACCTCAACCAGTGGAATATGAAAACAAACACCGAGACTCCCAGGTCTAAAGCACAACTATTTCCATCATGCCTTACTTCTTTTCCTTCTCTCTCGCTCATAATCTTCATCTTCATCAGAATCTGGGTCTGGTCGCCTCGAAAATCCGCTAGCTTCATGCCTGTCTTTACGTCTCCTGAAACAACAAAGAAATACATGGATGCTCGTCATAGTTATCAGTTGTAAGATATAAAGCTTGAATGTCACCCTGACTTCCTTCGTAGCCAAAAATAAACCAAATCCTCTTTCACAATAAATTATTAATGTGTGTGTGTGGTGGGAGATGGTATGGATGTTTGAAGACCAAAGAACCCAAAGTTTGCAAAGTAAAATTTAAAAGGGACAATGAACAAACCTAGTGGAATATAACACAGTTTTCTTAACATTTAACTTTTAATTTTTAAAACATAGCCATAGCTAGTTTAATGACTTCAATTTCCTAGGCTCCACACTCACTTTTGAAAAGATGCAACAAATGGAAGATAGTACATTAATATCTAATACTTAACTATTCAACAGAATTTAAAAAGAATACAAATAAATCCCATCATCTATACTTTTAAAAGATACATGTAGTCTTTAAAAATATCTGGCTCAAAAAATAGTAAAGAATAACATTAAGTATTTTAAATAACTGTGAGTTTATTTACAGTCTAGGGAAAAAAACCATCAGATTTTTTTTGTTTGTTTTGAATTTTGAGGCAGGGTTTCACTCTATCCAAGACTGACCTGAAACTCAACTCTGTAGCCCAGGTTGGTCTTGAACTCATAGTGATCTTCCTAACTCAGTTTCTAAGTGCTGGGATTATAGGCATGAGCTACCACACTTGTTTTTAGAAAAGATCTCATGTAGCTCAGGCTGAACTCAAACTCCTGATCTTGAAGGTATCATCTCCCAAGTGCTGGGAACAGGTATATGCCACCACACCTGGCTAACACCTGATTTTACGTTATTTTTCCACCTCACCCAAAATTTAGGTTTTTAGTCTATAAAGAAATTTGTTCAAGCTTGCTGCTATGGTAGAATAAAACAATTATACATTCTTAAAAGCAACTCTTCCCCTTATCACTCAGATTGGCCACAATAACTTCAGCCCTAGAGAGAGCACTAAAAAATACTTAATATTAAATCAACTACAAAGTATTCCCAAATTCAAATGAAGCCTTACTTTTCCCTTTCTTCTATTTCCTTCTGTCTTTCCAGCTCCCGCTGCCTCTGTCGCTCTTCTCTTTGGCGCTTCACTACTTTCTCATAATCATTAGGAAACATAGGATCATATTCATCAGCTAAGGGAATCAGAACTTCCCCTGCAGAAAACCCACTGGGAACAGGGTCCTGAGGAAGTAAAAACAGCCAGTAAATGTCACCTTTCTACCTTACAAGTTTACTCACAGAATAAAGTAAAAAGAAAAAAGTGAGATTAAAAGATGCCTTCAAAATCATCTAATCCTTCTATTTTCTAGATGAGGAAAGAAGTGCCCTAGGAGGCAACATCTCCCCAGGTAGCAGAACCCTGACAAAGCAAAAAAGTTCATTATTTACAGAAAATCACCGAACACAACAATCCATGAGCCACAATCATCATTCAGACTAAATTCTGATTACATGGAAATAAAGTTATAATTTTAGAAAACAACCCCTTGGTATAGTACAGGTAGGCTGTATTTCAGAGTCTGACACAGGACTCCCTTCCCAGCCTAATTTGTTTTTGCTCCTAGGCAAGGTCTCACTGACCTGAAGCTCACTCTGTGCCTCAATCTGGCCTTGAACTCCCAGTGATCCCTCCCGCGCCAAACATAGCTCCAGTATCATTTTTCAAGGTGTAACATTTTATATTTTCTCCGGCACCCCGACTATTCTTGGAAAGAAAATGAGGTGACTTCTTAACAAAAAGGGAGGCAGACATAATAACACAGGCAAATAAAAAATGGTGATAAGAAACTGGCCTTATTACAGGCTGGGCCTTACTCCAACTTTTCTAAGCCTCCACACTTTCTTCTGTTAGCTTTCCTAGCACAACTCTCTTCCTTATTATCTATAAAAATAATATGCTTTTAGCTGGGTGTGCTGGCACATGTCTTTAATCCCAGCACTCAGAAGGCAGAGGTAGGAGTATTGTTGTGAGTTCGAGGCCACCCTGGGACTACATAATGCATTCTGGGTCAGCCTGGGCTAGAGCCAAGACCCTACCTCAAAACAAAACAAAAAGACAAAAAAGATGCTTTCCTGCTTTCCCAGACACCTGTAACAAAGATTAGGATCACTGTCCTTCAGAAAGTGCACTGCACTACAGTACTATCACATACACGATTATGTTAATGCAACTATTCCTATAGCCTTGCTCAATTTGACATTTACATTATAAAACAAATGCTTCATCATTTCTTTTTGTCAAAAAAAGCCCCAGAAACCCCTTTGATCTGATCTATGAAAGCAGTAAGTTGCAATCATCTTCTAGGCCCCATCACTGGAAATCTTACTTAAGGTAGGGATCTCAAAGGATAACTATGAATTTGTGTTCAAATAAAAGACAATTTTAAAAATACAACAGCACATGAAAGAAATTTATTTTTCACTGACCCAACACTGGAGAGAAACCAGCAATGAGTTACGCAACTTCTATGATACTACTGTTATAATGTGTCTAGAAGCACAATATAAAGGTTATTTCTTTGTCATTTTAAAATTCAAAAGGAGAACTTGGAGATTCAGCTCAGTGGATGAGTGCTTTCCTAGCAAGTGCAGGGCCCTGGGTTCAGTCCTCAGCACTGAAGGGGGGGACCACAAAATTCAAAACAACTTCTATATAAACTCTGATAAGATTAACAATGAACCCCACCCTTTCTAACACTATAAAGAAATGCAGACAAAGCTCTCTGTAGGGAAGCTCACTAGATTATTACATAAAATGAAGATGACATAGCACATCTAATTCCAGTGTGTGAAAATGCATGTACTTTTGTGTAGAGGCCAGAGGACAACCATGGATATCATGTACTACTTTTTGACACAGGGTCTCACTGGCCAGCAAGCCCCAGAGATCTTCCTGTCTCAAACTCCCCAGCACACTGGAATGGAATTACAGTGTACCAGCATACCTGATTTGTTGTTTGTTTAGTCTTGTTTTTAATGGGAGTTCTGGGGTTGAACTCAGTCCTCATGCCTACAAGGAAAGCAATTTACCTACTGAGCTATATATCCCCAGCCCAACAGCGGGCATAATTTTAACTACAGTTTATATTAATTTATTTTTCTCTCTCGTCAAGTTTCAGCTATGGTTTTGAATTATTATTTTCCAGATCTCTTTCATGCTCAACAATTCAAAGGTTACAGAAAACAAAACATTTCTTTTTCTTTGTTTTTATCTTCCTCCCTACTTTTTTCTGGCTTTTTTTTCCTTTTCCAGGTTTTCATTTACTCAATTTTTAACATATTTATTGTCAATAATTAGATATACTGTATGAGCAAATTTGTGATGGTACCCCATTTCCCTCCTCCCTGACCTCAACCCACTGGGGACCCTCGGTGGGCTTACTCGATCAGTCCATGGTAGGGAGTTATGAATTGTACAAGAGGTAGCTATTTGTGTGTGTGTTGTTGTTGTTGCTTTTTGAGACAGCGTCTAACATGGCTCCAAACTCAGTATATCGTTAACGATGACCTTGAACTCTTGATTCTCCTGCTTCCACCTCCCTAGTAGTAGTACTACAGACATACACTACCATGCCTAGCTCATTTTCTTTGGCTTTTAAAATCCCTTTTTCTCTTTAATCTACAATAAAATAAGCACAAACATTGTCTACAGATAGCAAAATTATAAAAATAACTTCTATAGCTTGCATTAAGGAAATTAAATACATTACAGGTCATATAAGGAAATAGGCTGAAATCATTAAAAACGACCACACCATCCTGTAGTCCTGTAGTTTTTTGACTCAGTGAGGTATTTTTAAAAAATCTAGTAGAGAATAGAAGGCAAAGAAGCTACACAATAACAATATTCCAAAATATACAGGTTTTAATTGTTGGAGGGTGAGATTAAAGTTATTTCTTTTGTGCATAACTTTCCTCTCTGGTGTCTCTATAATATGTGGAGACAATCTGTCAAGAGTAACATACCCACAAAATCAACTGTACAGAAAACAGGCACATGTATCAGGATCGCCAGTATGTGCAGGCTTACCTTCAGCCCAGCTGCTACGTGTGGTGGTGTGTCCACAATCTGCCGGTCATCTGAGGAGCCACCTCGCTTTAGGTCGATGACTGGGGCAAGGACTGTACTTTGTTTTGTCCTTTGGCTCTAACATCAGAAACAAGAAAAGCACACAAGAAGGTTTTTTCTGTCTTTTAAAACAGACTTTTAATTATATCACTGCTACAATTAATACTACTTTCTTTATGAAAAGTTCATAGCAAACCTGGTAAATTTACATGTGAATGATATATAGAAAGAAGTTCTCTTTAGCTATCCTATAACCACAGGAGGGCAGACCTTCAATACACTCTACCATAACTCAAGGTTCCTTCACAAAGAAGGGGCATGATTCGGTGTCCTTAGCAAAAAGATACCTGGAAAATTAGGGCTTTCAGCCCTCCTACTGAGATACACAATCCTTGCCTACCTTTCACCAGGAACTTAAAGCAATTTAGAAAAAAAACCCTTCATAAACATTCAACCTCAGTTAACATTCTGCAGTATTTTCTGAACCTTACACCTGTTTTTTGCTTGTTTTGTTTTGCTGTACTACTTGAAAGAAAAGTTCGAGACCTCCTGACACATTGCCAACAAACCCCTAAAACTATGGCCATGCTACCCAAGGCATCATACAATGACCTCCATCAACCCCCCTGTAGCATTTCCTACCCAGTTCATGTTCAGATTTCCAAGCTGCCCTCCATATTCGAATAGCTGAGTTTTTGGAACAAGTATTCTGCCAAAGTTTCCAAAACTCACTTTTGATTTTTGGTTGAAGTATCTTGATGTAGAACAGACCCTCTTCCCTGACACCACTGCCTCCCCCCTGCATGACACTGTTTATATAAAATGCTGCTTAGTCTAGATAGGTATTCCAGGTCAACTTCTTCCTCTGTGCCCTATAGTCTCTAACCCTGCGTTGATTTGGGGAACATCCCACAGGTGAGGTGGAGTGCTTCACCCTGCACTCCACCAGCAGGACAACAACAAGTTGTCAACAGTGCTGTGACTGCTTGGGTATAATAGCACCTTAATACTTTTCAGTCATAAAAGTTTTACTTTCTCTTTGCAATATAAAGTAGTATAATTGTTCATTATCATCACATAAGCCTCATCTCTCTAGAATATAACACTTTAAGCAAACAATTTAATCCAGTCATCAAATATACAATTCATGACATGAATGCTAGAGTTTCGACAAGGAGATGTGGTGGTCTGAATCAGATGTCCCCCATAGACTCATGTGTTTTGAATGCTTGGTCCCCAGCTGGTGGCAGATTGGGAAATAAGAGCATGGATGGAGGAGGTGTGTTGCCTGGATGGGCTTACGGGTGTTATAGCCAGCTCCCTCTTGCCAGGGTCCAGTCACTCTCTTGCTGTTATTTGCCACCTGCTCTGGCAAGAAGTAATATCCAGCTTCTGCTCAGGCCATCCTTTCCTCTGCCACTATGAAGCTTTCCCTTTAGACTACAATAAACTCTTCCTTCCTCCTTAGCTGTTTGGTCAGGTGTTCTGTCCCAGCAAAAGGAAGGTAACCAGAGTCATGTTTTAAAAACCAAGATTCATATAAAATCACAGCTTTCTCTTCTAGTTATAGGTAACATTTTTAAAAACATGTTAGATTAGTCCAAGCCAATACTCTCAGAAACTCATTAAACAGCCTAAGAGAAACAAAACTTTTTCAAGGAAAAAAAAAAAAAAAAAAAAAACCATGCACACACCACAGGATCTCTAAACTGATATTATAGAGTTAGCAAAGATGATCTTAAAAGTAACTTCTGGGGCTGGGAGACAGCTCAGTGGTTAAAGGCACTTGCCTGCAAGCCTGCTCACCTGAGCTCAATTCCCCAGAACCCACATAAAGCTGGAAGAGAAATGGTACACGTGTCTGTGATCTTGATGTGCCTATGGCAATGGGAGGTGGAACCCAAAGAATAGAGAAGCCTGTGGGCAAGCTAATATGTTGCAAACACACACAAGTGTACACAATGGTTAAAAACAAACAAATAAGGAAAGACGTCTCAAGCCAGATGAAGTCCTCAGACCTCCACATGAGCCTGATCCCAGCTATACACATCCACATACATTAAAAAAAAGTAACCTTCTATTTTGACCAACTAAAATGTACTTGAGTTCTCAAGAGATATGCTAATAGAAGACATTGAAATAGGTCTTGAAACTGGGTGTGGCCGTGCTTTATACAATTGCATTCCCTAAAGACTAGTATTAGTCTCATTTGGACAAAGAAGGCAGCCTCCATTAAGGACACATGCTCTAAACCAAGGGCCCTTAAACACATGCAAAGATTAATAGCATTCTCATTCTTAAAACTATGGGACATTTTAACAACAAATAACTAATCCATAGTTATGCCTTAAATGCTGTACACAGTGAATTATTCAGAGCCAGAATTTACCAGAATCATCAAGACCTTGACTGTAAAATCAGCACCTTACAGCAAGGTCTCAGCCAATTTCAGATATACTGAAATTTGAGAAACACTGCTGAAGTTGCGAGCACTGGATTCCCCTATAGACTCACACATGTGAATATTTACTTCTCAGCTGGTAGCACTGTTCTGGAAGGTTATGGAACCATTAGGAAGTGGTGCCTTGCTGAACGAGGTGTGCTACCAGGGTATCATGGTTTGATCCAGGTGTCCCCCACAAACAGATGAATGTGTTCTGATAGATCGATCCTCAGCTGATGGCAACTTGGGAATTAGAACCTCACTAGAGCTGTGTTGTTGGGGCGGGCTTATGGGGGTTATAAACCAGCTTCCCCTTGCCAGTATTTGGCACACCTTCCTGCCGCTGTTTGCAGTGCTGTGGCAGAGGTTCTGTCTACCCCTTTGCTCATGCCATCGTTTTCCCTGCCAGAATGGAGTCTCACCTCGAGTCTGTAAGCCAAATAAACCCATTCCTCAACAAGCCACTTTTGTTTGGGGTCTTTCTGCGCAGCAACTAGAATGATGACCGCAACACAAGGGAAGGCCTTGAGGTGTTATAGCCAGGCCTCACTTTGGATTCTTTTGTCTCTACTTCCCCCTTGTATTTGTGACACCGCTTTTCAGCCTTCCATCCTTTCCCATCACGACTGATTTCCCCTCCAAACTGTAAGGTGAAATAAACCCTTTCCTTCCATAAGCTGCTTCTGGTTGGGTATTTTGTCCCAGCTTTAAGAAAGTGGCCCATACATTTACCCAATAAAGAGGTAAAAGGACAAGCTAAAAGGAGCTATTTAAGATTCAAATGAGCCGGGCATGGTGGCGCACGCCTTTAATCCCAGCACTTGGGAGGCAGAGGTAGGAGGATCACCATGAGTTCAAGCCCACCCTGAGACTACATAGTGAATTCCAGGTCAGCCTGGGCTAGAGTGAGACCCTACCTCGAAAAACAAAACAAACGATTCAAATGAGGACCCTGCCCCACAGACTTTCTCTGGAACAGCCTGGGCTTGTCATTACCTTTGCCTGAGTGAGAGCAGCCTTCTTCACCTGCAGCTGAGACTGCAAAAGCTTGAAGTTTTTAGACCAGCCTTCGGTTTTGGAGTCACTGGTCTCCACTCCCAGGTCATCATACAGGGACATCTTCTTTTCAGTTGACTGCTGAAAGGCAAGCAGGGTAAAAATTAAAGAATGCAGAGCAGGAAAGTTTCTAACTTCTGCATGTGAAAGTAACAGCACCATGGAATTTTAAAGGTAAAAGACCCAGGACTTTTCAGTTACAGGGGCCAGGAGCCTTGGTGGCATTAATGCAGTGCTCTTTCTAATACACTAAGCTATATGTTCATTCATGAATTATTTTTCCTTTTCTTTCTTAAAGAGACAGGATCTAATGTAGCCAGGCTGGCCTTGAACTCCTTATTCTCCAGCCTCCACCTCCCAAATGCTAAGATTACATGCATATGCCATTATGCTCAGCTTAGAATTTTTCTATCTGTAAGATCATGGGACCAAGTGATTCATCCTTGGCTACATAGTAAGTTTGAGACCAATCTGAACTACATAAGACCTTATCTCAAAAAAGAACCCCTATAGTAGAAAGAGAAAGATGACAGAAATGATCTCACAGGTGCTGTGATTTTGTCATTTTTACGAGTATTTGCTAGTTTTTTGTAACAAAGAGCTCTTAAGATTATCTCTGCATCTCAGTAAATGTGGAAAAATAGTCCCTTCATTTCTCATTTCAGCGAACCTGAGGTTCACAGAGCTGGATTAACCACAGTAAAAGCACACTTGTTACTCCCATATGCACATATGGCCTACTTTTATACTACAACACCTGTGAATACACCATCCAAAACAAACGGAAGGATCCAGACAAGAAACCACACTCAACCCATTTTCCTGATGTTCTCTGCTTTGTTCTTTCTTCTGTCCGCCTCACCTTGCTCTATCCTACAGCATGCTGTACATCAATGAACGTTTAAAATTCAAAAACAAAACACTGCTGGTCTGGAGAGATGGCTCAGCTCAGTTTAGGTGTTCACCTCCAAAGCCTGACAACCAAGGTTCTATTCCCCAGTACCCACATATAGTTGATGCACAAAGTGGCACATGTGTCTGGAGTTCGTTTGCGGTGGCTAGAGGCCCTAGTGTACATATTTTCATTCTCTCTCTCTCTCTCTCTGCTTGCAAACAAGAATTTTTTTTTAAAAAACACTACCTGTTGAAGTTAGTTCTCATGTAGCTGATACTAACTACTCCTGCCTCACCTCCCAAGTACTGGGGTTACAGGCATGCATGCTCAGGTTATTTCACAATCCCCAAGGCTCATTTCAAAATATCTACAGCTTTTATCCAGTAAAAATGTAGGCACTGGGATGGAGAGATGGTTCAGCTGTTAAGGCGTTTGTCTGCAAGGTCTAATGACCCTAGTTCTATTTCCCAGTACCCACGTAAAGCCAGACCCACAAAGTGACACATGCCATCTCGAGTTCCTTTGTGGAGCTGGAGGCCCTGCCACACCCATTTTGTCTCTCTTCTCTGCTTGCAAATAAATACAAATGATTTTTTTAATGTAGGCACCAAGTTAGCTTAAAAAAAAAAAAAAAACAAACCACTTGTGCCCTCAACTACTCCACCCATCTACTTGATTGCAAGCAGAATCTTTCCCTTCTCTACGAGATCCTGTTTTCCAATCCAGTGTCTGGCTTTGTCGATGAGAACTCGCTCTTTTCCTGGCTTCCCAAGGAACCCTCGGGATCTGATCCCACCACCCTGCTTAAGCCTCCCCACTACCTTCCTCAAGGCGGGCGCTTTCTGATGAAGCACCGTCACCCCCGGTCCCGTGCCTTTCTTGCAGATCAGATTAACGCCAGGCCTGTTCTCTCGGAGACAGACCTCCTCGAGCAGGAAGGGAACCTCGTGCAACTTGCTGCTTCGGTTCAAAACCTCGCCGCGTCCGGGATCCCAAACCGGGACGACGGAGACGGACGCTCCCGAGTGCGGAGCCGGTGAGCATGCCGACACCGCACCCCGAGCTCCCTTCCCGCCGTGGCCGGAGCCTCGGTGCAGTACAGGACGTGGCCGTGACCCGGGGGGTTACCGAGCCAGGCGTGGGGGGCATTTCGGGCCCACGCGCCGGTCCCCCCCGCCCTCGGCCCTCCGGCGCGGCCTAAACCGCGGCCTCGCTCGCGTCCAGCGCGTCCCGGGGAGGCGGCGCGCTCATCCCGGCTCCCCGCTCCCCGCCGGGCCGTCCACCCGGGGCCGGCACGGCGCCACTCACCGGGCCTTCCGAGCACCACTCTGCCCATGGGCCACGGCGGCGGCAGCGCGGAGCTCGGCCGCCCTGCGCGGAAGCCCGCCGACCGCCGGAGCCCGCCGCCGCGGCGCCGACCCTCCGCCGAGTCCACAGGGCGCTCCGTGGAGAGGGAGCGGAGGCTGCCGGGAGCGCGAGCGTGCGCCTGCGTATGCGCCTGCGTGTGCGCCTGCGCGCGCGTGGGTCTCGCGGACGCCCGGCTTCCCTGCCCTCCGGGATGCACTGCCACCTGCTGGCGGGCGGACTGCACTACACGCTCCCCTCCGCCTGCAGGCCTCTCCTTTCACCAGGAGGTGTCTCCCTGGCTCAAGGTTTGGAAATTCCATGGGTCCACATGCATTTGTGCCCTTCTGTGCATCTGGCTTTCTGTGGGGACAGGGAATCGAACCCTGGTCATGAGGCTTTGCTATTAAGAGCCTCTAGCCGCTGAGTCATCTCTCCAGGCCTCTCACTCATTGAAAACCTTTTACATGTAAAAAACTGAAAATAAATCTCTGTAGGCAAAGGGTTAAGACTAAGGAGACATTCGGAGATTAGGGTTACTGAAAACAATGTCAATATTATAAACCCTCACAATTGAGAAAAAATGTGAATTTTAAAACGACATACACGAAAAAGGGAAAAGAAAAGGGGAAAAGATGC
>PVHP010026474.1:0-24714 GCA_004024765.1 Zapus hudsonius | reverse complement strand
ACAAAATGCACTGTGGGAGCAATTGACAGGGAGGCTACTAAAAATAGAATCTAGGTAACCCAGAAATGTGTATATTTGTTAACCTACACTGATCACACTCTCCAATGGAGATTGTGCTTATATTTTTCAGGATGCAGTGAGAGAGCTGGGGACCATCTAACCCTACCAACTTGAGATTCTGGCAAGAGAGGAGCCACCACAGTCATACCGTGGAGGATCCATATGGAATCCCGCAGAGAAGGACGGGAGGAACGAGGGACCCTCAGCCACAGACATTCAATCTACACAGGATAAGCCAGTGAGACAGAAACCAACGATCTTCGACACAAAGACCCCTAAACTCACAACCTTAAAGCAGCCTTAATACTTATCCACCACGACTCAGGGAACTATGCGGAAGAGGGGGCGGAAAGATTGTAAGAGCCATGTGGGGGAGACTATCCAGAGGCATGGCACCCTTCAGTATCAACACACTTGGGCCAGGAGGACCGGGCTGAGTACTAGGCTATCCAGGGTCCCCTGCCACAAGGACTGATCCAGACGGCCCATGGAGGAGGATATCCAGCTGATTGGGGATGGGGAGGGGAGCATTGGGGAATTGGGGATAACAACTCATTGTTTGCCCACTGAATAATGTAACTCATTATGGACAATAAATATATATTTAAGACTTAGAAAATGTTTTATTTTAAACATTACCACTACAGTTCATCCAGAAGTAGAGTTAAAAGTTACACAGAAACACGTCCCTGTTAAGTAATTTCACCCATACCTATGTCATGATTTTTCATTATCAATATGACTATAGTAATTAATTCCCATGCAACCATAAGTTAGGACCAGTTCAAACATAATCTAGAATGATAGTTTTAGAACTGAGAATTGTAGAGATAATTTAATCTGTTTCAACATGTCTACAGTTATAATAAAAGCAACAAACAGTAAGTAGGTTTTCCAAACTATTGTAACTATATTGTAACTATTACAAGTCGGGACTAAAGCTGGGATAAGACACTTGAGTCCTAGTTGAATATTCTTCCCATGTAGCCCCAACCTTCTTTTACCATATGCCTTTATTTGTAGGTGTAAGTGTATGTGTGTGTGTGCGTGCACGTGTGCATGTGTGCATTCACATGTAACTGATTATACATATCTAACACCCACATGTTCACTGGACTGCTTATGTTTTTGACCTTAAGATATTTTTGCTTGGACTGTAATTCCGTGAAGTTGGCACTCTGTCTTCTGTACCTTCTGGGGAATTCCTTAGTGCCTGTGGGTGTGTCTTTCCTCCGTGAGCAAGAACAGCATGGCAGTGATGTAAGGGAAGAGCATGAAGTCTAGACCCTGGTCTGTATCGGGCAGGAGCACGTCTTCATAGAACTAGGCCTGGAGGTGGACTAGAAGTCAACAACTCTGGTAGTGGGCTCAGAGCTCTAGTGATGCCACTGCCCTAGCACGGCAGCCGTGAGATGGCAGGAAAGAAGAGAGTGGGGCCTCAGGAAGCTCGGCTTTCACCATCTACTTTGATGTTCTTTAGAATAACTGTAGTTACTTTGCCTAAAATCTAGTCCTTTCCACCACTTTATGACCTAATCCTTTAACATTACTAGCCAAATCATTTTCAGGTAATGCACATTGTAGTAATTAGATTGGATTCAAGCCATATCCCATGGATCAGACCCCCTGGAGTCCTTTCACCCAGCAGGCCACATTCCTTCTTAAAGAATCAGCTTGGTCTGCCTGTGCCTGAGACAAGGTGTCTCTAAAAGCATTTATAAGCTTTCACTAGGACTGCCAGAAGAAGCCAAAGCCTCAAAGGCCAGCTCCTTTCTTTACTGCCCTATCAGGGTCTGCCCTGCCCTGAGTAGTGTCACTGGGAACTGGTCCTGAGGGAGAACCCTGGCTCCAGGGCTCAGGGGCTGATTTCTGTGTTTCCAAACCCATGGAGTTGTCACTAGTAACCCACAGTTACTAGTCCTGAGGGAGAGCCCTGGCCCCAGGGCTCGGTGGCTGATTTCTGTGCTTCCAAACCCATGGAAATGGCTCACTTCAGCTTCCTGCATGGATGACATTCACAAGTGTAAAAAGGCAAAGCTATAGCTTCCCCTTTGCAGAGGCACTGGTCCCTCATTAACTGTGGCCAATGTTGTGCTGTCTGCATATTCAGTGAGTCTGCTATTGTAAGAAGCAATCCTCTAGCTACACTATTTGGTGTGCCTCTGCTTTTCCTGAATTGACCTATTTCTGAACTGAACTGAGTATAGATATTAACTCTCTCTGTGTGTGTGTTTTGTTTTTCAAGGTAGGATCTCGCTCTAGCTCAGGCTGACCTGGAATTCACTATGTAGTCTCAGGGTGGCCTCAAACTCATGGTAATCCTTCTACCCCTGCCTCCTGAGTGCTGGGATTACAGGTGTGTGCGCCACCCCAACTGGTTTATCTCTCATTTTTATGTGGGGGAAAAAATAGAGACATTAAGAAACCTGTCCTATATTATCTAGATAGTAAGTACTGCAAGAAGGTTTGAAACTCTAGTAATCTGGATTTAGTCAGTGTTTTTAACCTTCCTTGTTTGACTAGAAGGCTTTCTACAGCCAGGCTTGCCTACTGACAAAATGGCTGCTGTTCTCCAGAGCTACCCACTGCCCTCACTATGCCAGCTCCAAATTGCTTTGGACCTAAAGCAGCCCTCACCTCAGTAGAGCTCAATAGCCAATTAACAATCGCTAAGTGGGCTGAAGAGATGGCTTAGCGGCTGAGTCGTTTGTCTGCAATGCAGAAGGACCAGAGTTCGATTCCCCAGTGTCCATATACAGCCAGATGCACAAGAGGGCGCATGTGTCTGGAGTTTATTTGCGGTGGCCTGGAGGCCCTGGTGCGCCCATATTCTCTCTCTGCCTCTCTCTTTCTCTCTCTCTCTCAAATAAACAAATAAAATATTTTTAAAAATCGCTAAGTGAAGCAGGAGATGCAGAGGTCCTTCCTAATAAAGAGTTCTGGGCTTGTTATGGGAAGAAGAAGAGGGGATGATTCAGGGTAGAAGAGGAGAAGTTATGGACAAGGAGAACCATACTCCATAAGACTTTATTCTAGGTGATCAAAGTGATACAAGTGAAGGAGCTAGGACAGAAAGTGAACATCAGCTGGGCAAAATCGGATACTGACAATAGGGCTAGACACAGAACAAAGTCGGCCTCATCAAAAGAAACCCACTTCATTACATTTTATTTTGATCCATCAATTGATTGATTGATTAATTTGGTACTGCTAGAGATTGAACGCAGGTTCGTGCTCATGACAGGCAAGTGCTCTACCACTGACTTCACCCCCAGCTCTTACTAAATTTTACCTTTGTGGAAACAAACTGCCAAGAGGGGGAAATGGTACATCATTTGGGGACACTGAATCCGACACACCTGTGGAATGCAGTAACATGACCTAGATATGTGAGTCTGCAGCTCTGGCTGCCCCCTGCCCCAAATGCTGGATCTCAACTCCTGGTCTAGCCACAACAGTACATGGTTTTGGTATGTTCCTCAGGAGACATAATGAGCAATTCTTCAGTTTAGATGGTTAATTTCAGAGGTTTTCAAGTAAATTTTACTCAAGGATCTTGGCAATAGTGCACCCAGATGAGAATAACAATTATCACAGAGTAGGTGAGCAGCCATGAATCTAGAATGCTTCTCTACTCCCAGGCCAGGAACCAGTGGCTACTTCTTTCCCCAGCCCTTCAATGAAAACACGGTGGATCTAGTCTGCTTACCAGAACTTACTGGAAAGAAAAGGTGTCAGGAATTTACCATATCTGTTGCCCAAGTTTGCTAATTCCTGTTGTGGTGTGTGGTGGGTTGAAACAGAGGTCCCCATAAATTCATGCGGTTTAAATGCTTAGTTCTCAGATGATGGCAATTTGGGAGGTGAAGCCTTGCTGGAGATGAGGTATTGGGGTGGGCTTAAATGTGTTCTAGCCTGCTCCCCTTTGCTAGAGTACAACTCACTTTCCTGCTGCTGTTTTCCACCTGCTGTGGCAGAGGTTATATCCAGCCTCTGCTCATGCCATGCTTTCCTCTGTCATCATGAAGTTTCCCCTCAAATGTAATTCAAAATAAAAACTTTTCCTCCCATTAGCTGCTTTTGGTCAGGTGCTTTACCCCAGCAACAAGAAGGTAACTACAACAGGAGATGTATCTCATGGATGACCAAAAGGTGGCTAGGATCTGTGGTTCTGACACATACAAACACTACTGGTTAGAGTTCACATTTCAAAATCACTACTTAATATGTCACCATACATTAGTAGTCAACTTTTTTTAAATTGATAATAACAACCCTCATTTATGAAACACTTGAGGGAAAAACCAGGGATGTAGAGAACCTGAGAAGCGTACATCCAATTTTGGATTCACATTCTGAATGAGGAAAAACAAGGTTAAAAAGATGTGTCCACTTTACTTAGGTTATGCCAGGGATTTATAATGGACAAAAGTGAACTCTCGAAACAAAAGAACTACTGGGGTTATTTGCTACCTGAGGAGTGTAGCGGATTTGTACAGGAATGCTAACAGCTCACAGGCACAAGGGTCACAGCAATATCACTGTCTCCCAATCTCTCATCAATCACCAACCACATCTTTGCTTCATAATGTCCTTTCCCTCTTACTCCATCGTCAGTTCCCTTAGTTAGGTGTTACAGAAGAATGGTGAGTCTAGAAGAACAGGTAAGAAATGACTAGTCATGAATCTGAGCAAGTGTTGTAGTCAGCTTCTAGTTGCTGTGCAGAAAGAACCCAAGCAAAAGCGGCTTGTGGAGGAATGGGTTTATTAGGCTTACAGACTCAAGGGGAGACTCCATCCTGACAGGGAAAATTATGGCGTGAGCAGAGGGTAGATATCACCTCTGCCACAGCACTGCAAACAGCGGCAGGAAGGTGTGCCAAACACGGGCAAGGGGAAGCTGGTTTATAACCCCCATAAGCCCGCCCCCAACAACACAGCTCCAGCAAAGTTGTAGAACCCAAACTGCCATTAGCTGAGGATTGATCAATCAGAACACATTCATTTGTTTGTGGGGGAGACCTGGATCAAACCATGACAGCAAGGGACAAAAGAATTTTTAAAAGGATATATTTCACTATATGTGAAAATGTGACAGAAACCACATTTCTTATTCTACATACCAAAGTATATCCTTACTTAAGGTTATACTAACAAACTATCTTTATTTAGTAAAATGTATCAGTGTACTAACTAGCATTGGTAGAGTCATAACTCAAAAATGGCAGAATATGATAACTAAATAGACAGATGGCTGGCAGGTAGCTGTGGTAAAGTGCTTGTCTAGCATGCTAAGGCCCTGGATCTGCATTCAATCTCTAGTCTTATCAAAGAAAAACCCAAAACAATGACAAAACAAAAGTTTGCTGGGCATGGTGGTCCATCAACCATCTCATCACTGGGATTGAGATGGAGGATCATAAGATCGAGGCTAGCCCAGCCTGAGCTACACACTGAGACAGGAGACCCCACCTCAAAACAAAATAATAAAACATAAAATTAAAAATGAACAAACAGGGCTGGAGAGATGGTTCCAGTACTTCCTGTGCAAGATCCCATGTAAAACAGCTGGGTGTGGCCACATGTGCGTGTAACCCCAGTCCTGCAGGAGAGCAGAGACAGCCCCATAAGCTCAAAATCCGTAGAGAAGACTACAGCTCACAAATAACAGCAGAAGGACACCCATCGTAACACTGCGACTGCCGAGAGACCCTGGCCACAGGTGGGCATATGGGGCGCTGCAAAAACACATATATGTGCATATACCACACACACACAAAAGCAAAAAAACAAACAAACTAACAAACAAGCAAACACACATACACACCCAGCCAAGGGCTGGGAATGAAGTTAATGGTAGAAAACTTGCCTAGCACATTCAAGACATTGGATTCAATCCCCAGTAACATAAACACACACACACTCATGCACACCAGTTAGTTGAGGAGAAGCCATTTAAATTAAAAATTAAGTAGGACAATTGAAGAATCATTAGTAATAAAAACTGATAGTCTGGCCAGGCGTGGTGGCGTGCTTGAGAGGCAGAAGTAGGAGGATCACTGTGTGCTCAAGGCCAGCCTGGGGCTACAGAGTGAGTTCCAGGTCAGTCTGGGTTAGAGTAAGACCCTACCTAAAAAAACTAACTAAATAAATAATTTTTAAAAATGATAGTCTATAGTCTATATAAATGAAGTTAATTTGCAGGAAAATGCTTGGAGTAAATGGAGAGATGCCCTCTTATTGTCACAGAATAGAAAGTTCATGGGGGGCCGGGCGTGGTGGCACACACCTTTAATCCCAGCATTTGGGAGGCAGAGGTAGGAGGATCGCCAGTCTGAGACTACATAGTGAATTCCAGGTCAGCTTAGACTAGAGCAAGACCCTACCTCGAAAAACCAAAAAAAAAAGAAAGTTCATGGGGGAAATATAATTTTCACATACAAAGGTACACATATATATGTTAAAAAATGAGGGGGGCTGGAGATATGGCTCAGCGGTTAAGGCACTTGTCTCCAGTGCCTGAGGCCCCCGGTTCAATTCCCCAGGACCCACATAGGCCAGATCCACAAGGTGGTGGCCTTGGTGCTCTCTCTCTCTCTCTCTCTCTCTCTCTCTCTTTCTCTCTCTCTCTTCATAATCATATATCTCCTGTATCTGCTTGAAAATGAATAAATAAAATATTTAAAAAAAAATATGAGGGAAAATGAAATTCAAGGCCCAACACCATTAAGCTCTAATCATCTTTCCCAACCATTTCCAGCAGCTCTTTTCTACTTGCTAGGGTCTGCTAACTCTTGTTGGCACTCCCCGCTTCTCACTCCACCCCTCTTCTTCCCATCCTGTGGAACTAGGGATCCCACTAAGGGACTGGAACATGCTACTCGAGGGTCCTACAATCGACCTATATGCCACCCCCTACCCTTGTTCTTTGCACCTTGGTTTCTGAGAGAGGATCTCAGGCCCAGGCTGGCCTTGAATTGACTATGTAGTTGAGAATCACATTGAACTTCTGATGCTCCTGCCTCCACCCCCTAATTGTACTACCATGTCCCATTTTATGGGGTCCTAGAAATCAACCAAGGGCAAGTACTCTACCAACTGAGCACATCCCCATCTTTCACACTCTAATCCTGTCAGGTCCTTAACTTTTCTGAACTTTAGTGTTTTTCAAGGGCCAACTCAAGTTCTATGTCTACCTGTAGGCCCTTGCTGACCAGCCTAGTCCATTGTGCCTTCTCTTTCCTCTGTCCTCTTACAGTGACTGCCACCCACTTATATATGAAGGAAATACACATTTCAATTGACCACCTACTATCTCCTATTACTGAATAACTTGCTGCACCTTCATTAGTGTTAGGCGACCGTGATAACCATCACACTAAGGAATTGACACTGAATCTTCATTAGTGTCTGATGTCCATCCCCTCAGCTGGATGAAACAGTGTGTCTTCACACATATTAAATCCATTATAATACAAGATTAAGCCTAATTCGGAATCCAATAAACATCTACTGATGTGAATAAGCAGTATCATACAATGTTCAGAGGAGAACACTACATTATGTGTAAGCATATTCTAGGGCCAGGGAGATGGCTAAGTGGTTAAATGTACTTGCTTGCAAAGCCTGCTGGCCTGGGTTTGATTCCCCAATACTCAAGTAAAGCCAGGTGCACAAAGTGGTATATGCATCTGGAGTTCCTTTGCAGTGGCAAGAGGCTCTGGCGCATCCATTTTCTCTTTCTCTCCTTCTCCCTCCCTCCCTCTCTTTCTGATTACAAAGAAATAAAATGAAAGAATATTTAATATACAAGATTAGAAAGGAAGAACTAACTATAATTGTCTTTTCACTAACAACTTCTTCAAAAGACAAAAAGACAGCTGACTTAAGGCCAGGTAAAGTGGCAAAATAAATGAAAGAGGGAGCTCAAGCAAGCCAGATGTGGAGAGTAAGGTTCTCCTGAGGCAGAAGTAGGACAACAAAGAAACAAACACATACCCGTATTTCCCTGGGCATCCTCTACCTTGCTTGGTGAGGGAAGCAGGAAAGACGGCCTGTTGAAGTGGGAGCCTTGAAGAGACGGCTGCTGCTGCAGCAAAGGCATGGTGCTGAGGACCACGCGCCAGTCCACGTGGGTAACATCTGACCTCGATCGAGCATGTCCTGGCTTAAAGGTAGAGGTCTCATCCAGCAAGTCATTCACAGAGCGAGGTCTGTCCCTCCGCCGCTGGCAGATAGTGAAAAGATTAAAGGTTGAGGCTTCCTTTTGCTCCATCCAGGAAAGATTGTCCAGGGCTGTCCCTCTCTGGACAGTAAACTGTTCTTTGGCAGGGAAGACATTTTGAGCTTTGGTTTCTAAGAGTCTGCTCTGACAGTGGTCCCAAACCACAGCCCCCTTACCCAGGGAAGCAACGTTTCTCTTGGCACCATTGTCTGTTATGTTACTGAGTACCTCATGCCCTACCAGCTCAGGGACTTCCTGGATCCCATAAACCTCTGCTTGCTGCACAGCCTTTTCTAGCTTGCTATCGAAAGTACTGAAGAAATCCTCGGTAACCTCTAAGGCAGGGCTGATATCATCCACTTCCAGAGCTTCCATGACACAGATTCCAAGAAGCCCTAAGCTTCCGAAGCTGGCTCAGGAAAGGGCTTCATGAACAGTCAGTCAACAAACAGAGGAAGCATGTGGAAGGAACCTTCATTCAGCTTCCCAGACAAGGCCAAACACAAGGTACATGAGGAGTCAGATGTTCCCAGAGATTATGCTTCAGTGACAACCAATCCTGATTCCCTGCAAGAAAACAAACAGGACAACATTGGCACTAGGTTCACTGTATTCTGCATTACACAAGCCTACTCAGTAACTCTCCCATTTTTATACCTTTTCTATGGTCATCAACATACAGAGAATGACCACACCTACCCACAGCCCAGGACCACTATCACTACTTGCTTTGTATGAGAACTTAAGCAGAGCAGGGTGGAGCGCTAGATAAGAAAGAGAAAGCAACAGCTTTTACACAGAGCAGCCTTAGAGGGTAGCTGTGAAAAGACTGCTCTGGTAAAAATCTCTGCTGTTGACCTAAAATAGTAAGCAAAAGTCACTGGGAATTCTGAGGCCTATATCGTGAACAGTGTGAAAGTCATGAAGGCTTTTATAAAAGCACTCGTGGTTGCTTGGACTTAAGGAGAAAAGAGGGAATTGAAAAGGAGGCTATGTCTTTTGACTCAACCTGAATGTACTGGGCTTGGGCTTGCAGGTTACAGTAGATAAAAGCCTACTGATGACTCAGGCTATCAGAATTCTCCATCCCACACTCCCTAGCTTTAGGATTGGCCTAAATGTACAGGTCTGTCCTGGGAGGAGGGGACATCTGTGAAATGACGGTAGTTATGAGGAGCAGGCTTTAATTACTCCTTTTCTTTCTCCTTACTTCAGGGGCCAAATCTTATAGCTTCCTGTGGGCAGAAAGAATCTCCCATGAGCACTAACCCACCCTCTCTGTGGAATGCAAGATCACCACAGTTAGGCCCAATGAGACTAGATCTCATTAGTGATATAGTCTAATACAGCAAACAATGGCCACAAAAGGCTAAATTTAGAAAAATCAAAATTCCTCAGTCAGACTAGTCACATTTCAAGTGCCTAACATGTCATATACATGCAAATATATGCTTATATGTATACATATATGTGTGGGCATCTATGTATCATTAGTAAAAATATATAACAAAACAAGGTAGGCTTTTTTTTCTTCACTACTTGTAAGTAGGTAAAACTGACAATAACACAATTATACATGGCTGCAAAGGTAGACAGACATTTTCTTTTCAAAAATTTATGGCTAATCAACTAATGTTCAGATCTTAGGCCATTAAACAATTACATTTAAATCAATAGCACAAAACTATATTGCTTAATATATAAAAATTAAGTATATCTAAACCTTATTTGGGGATAAGATTCATGTAACCTAGGTTGGCCTCAAACTCACTATGTAGCTGAAGATGATTCTGAAATTCTGATCTTTTTCCACCTCCTGATGGACAGGGTAACAGGTGTGTACCACCGCCACATCTGGTGGATGCAGTAATGGAATTTGAACCCAGGACTTCATGCATGCCAGGCAAGTAAGCATTCTAGCAACTGAGCTATAGCCTTAGCCCCTAACTACTGAACCATAGCCCCAGCCCTAACTTTTATTTTAAATTAAAGGGATATGTGCTATTCACAGGAACTCTGCAGTTGGCCTCTCCTTTTATAAAGTGGTAGTGATTATGAACTTGTCTACTTTTACAAGTTTTAATATTTATTATGTACTTCATACACTGATTCTAGCTGCAGTTTTCATTTTAACTGAGTCTGAAGTTGCGCTTTCAGTCTCTTAAATTGTGCACTTTGTCATTGTGAAATGGGATTTCTTTTCAACGTCATTTTGTATGCCAAAGATTAAGAAAAAGAAATATATAATCTTAAAACGTTTAGTTCTTTCAATAAACATAAACTAAGCACAATATTTCCATTTCATAGAAGAGGAGGACAGATCAAATATTTTTGAGGATGCCCCTCATGCAGGATTTCTTTGGTATTTTCCTCATGGATAGAGCAGAGCTCTATGTTTTATGGAGGAAGATCCCAGGAGCGACGTGCCATTGCCATCATATCATATCATGAGTACATGGCCCACGCTGGTCATGTCACTGCTGATCACCTGGCCTGAGATGCCCTTTTCCTTGAAGTATTTATCATCATCTTCTAGCAAGTCACTTAATTTCCTTATTTATTTGATGTTTACTTCTTCTCACTTCCCACTAAAACAAATTTGACAAATCCAGGAAATTATGGTCATTTGCTCACGTGGGTGTCTTAAGCATGTAGAAACACACACACACAACATGTGTACTACTAAGTTGATGCATGTTGAGTGAATGTGTTTTTCCTTTACATGACATTCATGGCCCTTTGTAATTTATCCACCTTGCCCATGACACCTTATTTCACTTCTCCATGCTTCTGTTCAAGCTGGGGAATTTCCCATTTGCTCAGACTTTCACAGCACTCTGTCTGCATTTCCTGCTTGGTACTGAAATGGTCAGCCAATCTCTTCAGAGCCCGCTGAGTTCTGAGCGACCCAACAGCAACCCCATTGTCTCACATCTCCCCCTCAGCATCTCCACATCTTCACTCATTTGTGCTCCATTCTCAATCCTTACTCATTTTTTGGTGTTCCATCTTTTCCCTGTACTCTCCTACCCATGAGTAGAGAGTTAGTCTCTATATGTGAGAGCCTCTTATAGCTTACTTCATTTGATTTTGAATTAACTAATAAAATATAAGAGTAGCATACATAGACAGGTCGAAGTATGCAGCGTTCCTTCCTTTGACAAAGTGAACTCTAGTGTGTGGGTG
Organism: Zapus hudsonius; assembly: GCA_004024765.1. Taxonomy (NCBI): domain Eukaryota; kingdom Metazoa; phylum Chordata; class Mammalia; order Rodentia; family Dipodidae; genus Zapus; species Zapus hudsonius. Next base: position 13,244 of record PVHP010026474.1, on the reverse strand, counting down.
CAGTGCGGTGAACCCAGCACAAAGCTGGAAGTCAGGAGCTAATTAGAACCATGTTCTAAATCTGGCTCAACCACACGCTTGCTGGGTGGCCTCTGGCAAACCATTTAACCTCTGTGTGCTTTACTCAGCTACCTGGATCCAATAAAGTTGCTAATACAAAATTGCTTTGCGTGTGGATCATTGACTAGGTAGCTGTTCCAGCATGCCTTTAACAATGTAAACTGCTCTGTAATTATAGAGCCCTCCTTGATCAACAACCGTGTGCTTCTGAACTCTCTCCCTGGAAAGATTGGTTAGCTCAACATAGGCAATGTTAGCAACCAATTACTTAAAAAATACACCACTTCTCAGACAAACTCACAACTTATAGATATTTTCATGTTTACATAAAATACCCTTTCTGTAAAAGAAGGCATTTCTATTTAATATGGGAATAAAACCTGAGGTATATTTGTCAGCATGGTCATAAAAAGCTGAAACCAAAGAATCCCATGCATACATCAAGATGTAACAGGATGGATCAGTGTATTGCTATTTTCTAACAAGGAAATCTGCTGTTTACATGCTCATTAGACAAGGCTAATTAACAGGTTGAGTAAAGCAGTCCTCCCACACAGTGGTGGAAGCAGATATGAGTAATAACATGAGGCTGGCTCCCACAGAGAAAGATACCTGTTCTCCAGAGCTGGATGGCAAAGGTGCTGACTTCGTCCTAATGACTTGGAATCAGAATGCAGTTAGTGCTAAAAGGTGTCTGGGGCCATTTAGTTTTAAAACTGCTGGGCTAGAAAGAAAAATGCACTACCAAAGACACCTCACAAACTTGTTTCTGGCAATCCAATTGCAAAACACTAGAAGCAAAGTGACTACAGGATGGTCAGTACTCATGGTTCTCACATACTCTTCTCTTTGGCTAAGTTTGCAGCTGACTGGGAACTTTCTGAGTTACACAATGTAATGTAACCACCACGTGAAGATAGGCTAGTGAAATGACCTCTCTGGACCCTGAGGCCAGGTTTGTTCTAAGGACAATGAAGATATGCTGAGAGCACAGGCATGCCCCTAGCATCAAATCAAGGAGCTCAGGGGCTTTCAGATGACATGCACAGCTAGAAACATGGGTGGAACCCATGGTCACAGACTGGGAGTGAGCATTAAATGACAACATTATATCCAAACTCCAAACAAGACTATTGCTATGCTCGGAGATGAGTACCTCATTCATATCAATAGTGGATATTGTGTTTTTCTAGTTCTAAAAATAATAATTACCCATAGAAATTCTAGAACATATAGATGGATATCAAATATGGAAATAAAAATTGATCATGACCTCCTAACTCAAAGAAAGTAAATTAATAGGGTAGTTTTGTCTCACATTTAATGGGAATCATGGCTACATATACAATTTTACAATTTTGATACATTATATCTGAATATCAAAATCAAAGCAATTAATACTAAAAGAGAAAAGGAAGGAGGAGGAAAAGGAAAGGAAAGAAGGGAGAGAGGAAGAGGAAAGAAAGGTTGTGTCTACTTATACCTAACAACCTGGCACACAGCTGCACTACATAGACCCTCTCTTCCCTCCAGTACTTTCCTTGATGTTGCTATCCAGCCCCTCCTTGGAAGTTTAGGGTTTTGTTTTTCCCAAGGTCTCACAGTGTGATGGTTAATCATGATTAGCAACTTGACTGTAGATTTACAAACAAACTTTTGGGCATGTCTATGAAAGTATTTCCAGAGAGCTTTAACTGAGATGGAAAGACCCACTTTTAATGTGAGTGGCATAATTTCCCTGGTTGGGTTCCTGGACTGAATAAAATGGAGAAAGCAAGAATGCCAGCTTTCATCTCTCCCTGCTTACTGACCGCAGATGCAATGGGACCAGCACCTCACACTCCTGCCACCATGCCTTCCACACCATCATCTTAAACCATGAGCCAAAAAAACTTACTCCCTTGTGTTGCTTCTTTGGTCACAACAAGAGAAAAGCAACTAATACTATCCTCCTTCCCTTCCTGTCTCCTCACTGAATGCAGGCACTACCTGAACTGTCTTGGCTGCCTATATATAGCTACATGCTCACCTTCAACCAATATAAGCATGCTTGGAATTTTAAAGTGTTGCCTTCAGTCTCAATCTCAGACCTGTCCTCTGTCCTATGTCTCCATCTATTTGTAGGACATTTCTACCTGGCCTACTTCATGGTAAAACTATGTGTCTAAAACCACACTTAATTACTTATCCAGTAAATTCTGAAAAAGTATGGACTGGGCACTGCTTCAGGCAGTGAGGAAACTAGTAAATAAAATCTTTCAATGACGTTCCTACTGACAAAAAAGTTCAACTTTTTAACCTCATATTCTAGATCTTCAACAACCATGGCTTGGCTACCAGGTCCAAATTTGCACTTCTCTACTATACACGCCTCTTTTCCTCCAAACTAAAGCTTAAAGTTTATGTTTTTCAAACTCTAAGTTTTTGCTGACAGCTATCACTAAGTTACCCTCTACCCACTTCTACCCACTCTTTAAACCCCATTCAAATGCCACCTCTTCAACAAACTTTCCTTGAGTCCTGATCCTAAATGGCCTCTAACTTTTATAAACAGTCACAGAATGTCTGTGGCACCCCCACCTCCACCCCAACATCCTTTGCTGTGTGTTCCTCAGTTGCTGCTGCTGCTGCTGCTGCTGCTGTTGACAATGGTGATGATGATGATGATGACAATGACAATGATGGCCACAACAACTGATCAAAAGTCTACTTTGTGGAGCTGGAGAGATGGCTCAGCAGTTAAGGTGCTCACTTGAAAAACCTAACAACCCGAGTTTGATTTCCCAGTGCCAAGCCAGATGCACAAAGTGGTACATGCATCTGGAATTCATTTGCAGTGGCTAGAGGCCCTAGCGAGCCTATTCTCTCTCTCTCCCTCCCTCTCTCTCTCTCTCCAAGTAAATAAATAAATTTAAAATTTTTTAAAGTCTACTTTGTACTAGGTGTGCTGCATGGTACTTTATGTCTCTAAGCCCCACAAACACTTTGAGTGTTGTAGTACTTAATTCACAAATATAGAAACAGACTCAATAATATCAAGTACCTCAACTAAAGTCACACAGCTACCTACTAGACTTACAGCAGCTCGAGAGTAGCAATTCTGCCCTTCTCTACTTTTATAGTGCTCAATGGGCCTAAAACTGGCTAGAACCCAGTGGGTACTGAATAATCCTTAATGAATGAGTAACTGAACAAGGAGCATATTTTCAAAGTGCTGATTATATAATTATATAAATAATATACATATGTATTTTAAGCATAGTTTTCTGGTAAAAGTATATTTGAACTCCTTATGAGCTTACATTAGTAAAATTTGACTTAAAGTGTCACTGATTCAGGTTTTTTTGTTTTGTTTTGTTTTGTTTGTTTTTCGAGGTAGGGTCTTCCTCTAGTCCAGGCTGACCTGGCATTCACGATGCAGTCTCAGGGTGGCCTTGAACTCATGGCAATCCTTCTACCTCTGCCTCCCGAGTGCTGGGATTAAAGGCGTGTACCACCACACCCGGCTTTTAAAATTTTTTTTATTTTTTGGTTTGCGTGAGGTTTTAAACTTTGTCTTAGCAGAGAGAGGTTTCCAGCCACTGAATCATGGCAAACACCAGGGAGCAAAGACCTTACTGAGCTCTTTTATAGAAACGAAAACACCTGTGCAGAATGTAGGGATGATTTCATGACCCCCTCCACTATCAGCAAAGTGACTTTGAGTTTAAGTTCTTTGTCTTCCCAGTAATGAGATGTCCCCTTTAAAATGCCTCGAACAATCAATCTAAAACATTTCTTAGGACATCTCTGCACTTGGTTATCATTTTCCACCTGCAAAATCTCGAGACATTTGATGCCCCAAATGTTTTCTCAGAAACCAAGCTAAATATAAGCACAATACTTCAAACCTCCGATCACTTTGTTATCAAAGGCAGCAATGTTATTAGCCCCTATGTCAACCACAGGACTGAGAAGCCCTTTTTGGTAAGATTGCCAGAGTTCCAATATGCCCTGCTCTTAGAAACAAAACTGACAGACACAAATTTCAGTTCCGTAAATGTCTGAAAACACAGACAAAATGTCTCCATTGCTCTTTGCCTCCATAACAGGGAATGATGATTAAAATCAAAGGAGCCATACCAACTATCTTCATCCTGCAGTTCAGTGAGTGAAGGTGAAACTTCCATCATAAAAACCACTTTGGTTGGGCCTGGTGGTGCAGGTCTGCAATTCCAGATGCTTGCAGGGCTCGGGCAGGAGGATAACATGCTCAGGGCCTGCCTGGCCAGCTTAGTGAGACCCTGTCTCAGAAGAAAATGTGAACAGAGGGCCAGGGATGTAGTTAAGTGCAGAGCACTTGCTTAGTATGAGCCAGGCCCTCTGTTCAATCCCCCAGGCTCACAAAAAACTAAAACACATGTGGCTGGTGTCAACCCCTCACTGTGACAGGCAGTAACTGGTCTGATGTTCATATGGACAGGAGCTTTCTGGCAAGGGCTAAATGTGTGACAGACGGCAACTAATAACATAATAAGAAGGAGGATTGGTGAGAGATGTAAAATTCCAAAAAAGCTGGGAAGTTGCTTCAGAGCTAAAGATACATCAGTTATTATTATTTAGAGTCCTCTACTTGAAACAGAAAAAAAATGGGGATTGTGTTTCCAAACCCAATACAGCCTGGAGTTTCCTTCATTTTCCTCATGTTATCTCCTCAAATTCAGTTAACCTGTGGAAAATCACATGGCTTTACTGACAATACTCATTTTCCACATGTATGGTTTAGGGTATGGTTTATGAAATGCCTGGTGAGCTTTTAATTCATACCTGTAGTCATCTCAACAGACAGAAATGAGTAAAGACAGGACTATTCCAACCCTGGTGAAAGATATGACTGACTCATCCATTGTTAGCCAAAGGTTCCATTGGGAAGATAAAGAAGCTCCTGAAATCCCTGCCTAATTACTGGGTCCTGTGGGCCACCCAAATTCAACCTTTTAAATCACCTTAAGTCTCATAGGCGCCGTGGTGGCAGAAGTACCATGAGTAAGAAGCCATCCAGCTTGTTCAGTGGAACAGAATATGGCCATGGCAGAACACAACTTCCGACTCCAGGAAAATGTTCCTGTTTCCAGCACTTTCTTTTAAGCTGAATGGCACCCAGCAAGCCAGGCTGACTCCTGGCCTCTTGGCCATCCTCTGTAAAATGAAATCCTGCCAATATATGCCCTCATCTAACTTAAGAGTTGAGAAGCAGGAGTGCAATAATGTACATGAAAGTTCTCTGCCAAATCCAAAACGACTGCTCTCCCTAATGTCATGTTTTGATCCATTTGCAATTGATCCAGCTGCAATTGTTTGAAAGATTACAATTATTGAGATTGGGCCCGGTGGTCTGCATTGGGACAAGAAGAAGAATGTGGACTCTTTTGAGGTAAGGAGCCTGAATGCTTTGTTTCCCCTGGATTAACAAGTTGGTAGCCCACCTGGTAATATGGAGTACAACAAATACAGGAAGAAAGGGTCATTGGATTTGCAACAGTTTTGTTTTTGAAAATGGCCATGGGCAGTTTGAAGCAGGTGTACTGGTTTGCCTGCATGGAGGCCTGATGGAGTCATGAGGATGAAATGTGGGTTGCAGTGGAGACCTAGTGAAATGCCAGGACTATGGATGGCTGCCAAGGAGAGCTGCCAGCACTAGATGAAGATTTCCCGAACTGAGTAGCAGTGCTGGAGGGTGGAATCAGATCTCCAAGAGACTTGTTATTGGTTAGAATTATTGGACTTGGAGTGAAGAGTTTGATGTTGCCCTGTCTGTTTGGTTCATTATGCTTTTGCCACGCCTACTGCTATCTTTTGCAGTGTGAATATTCTGTGCCATTATGGGTGTTTTTTTTTTTGTTTTTTTTTTTTTGGTATTACGGCTCAGTTGAAAAAAACCTGTGGGGACCTATAGAGTTGAACTGAATGCACTGCATTTTGTATCATGTATGATTATTAGTTTGTGGGGGCCAAGGGCAGACTGTCATGGTCTGATCCAGGTGTCCCTCACAAGCAAATGTGTTCTGAATGATTGATTCCCACCTAATGGCAATCTGGGTATTGGAACTTCTCTGGAGCTGTGTTGTTGCGGGCAGTCTTATAGGGGTTATAAACCAGCTTCCCCTTGCCAGTGTTTGGCACACCTTCCTGCCGCTGTTGGCAGTGCTATGGCAGAGGTGATGTCCACCCCTCTGCTCATGCCATCATTTCCCCTGCCAGGATTGAGTCTCCTTTGAGTCTGTAAGCCAAAATAAACCCATTCCTCCACAAGCAGCTTTTGCTTGGATTCTTTGTCATAGCAACTATAACAGATTTGTTGCAGCAATGAGAAAAAGATTAACTACAACACCTACAGAAGCTAGCTGATCCTAAATACATAATCGTTTGTACTCTGCAAGTACTCACAAAAGATGGATGAAGTATCCAAAGGCTACTTCAGATGGCAGGGTCACAAAACATAGCTGATGATCTTGAAGTGCTTAACAGCTAATGGGGAGCAGACACAAAGACAAACATAGAAAATGCTATGAAAGAAGTATTCAAAAGTGGTTACTAAAACAAAAGTAAGGGATCATTAGTAATCAGAGACAATGTATCTGAAGTAATAGAACACAATTAAATGACAATGATATGTACATGGAGATGCTTTCAGAAAGAAGCTAAAGACAAAAGAAACAAACACAGAAACAGAGCCAACAACATGTGACCTGGACATAATGCTGTTCCTGGAATGAAACTCTCAACCTGCTTCCAAGACCCCACCAGCATGAGCTCTGCACAAGCCATCATATGGAAGGCAAAGATGCAAAGACCTGCATCAGAAGCAGCTCAGGCTTTCTGAACCACAGGAACACTCCTGTCTATCCTTACTGGGTGGTCAGGATGCCATGGGAAATGAATCATTCATTCCATTTAACTCCTTAGTTCATTGCACATGATTGATTAGCAGAAGGGAGAACACATGGTCTTGACCTTCAAAACCACCACACTCACAAACCTGTCCCTATGGGCACTTTGAACCTATAAAAAGTGAGCCTGCATCTCGCTTAAATGTCATCCTAAGAGTACCAGACTAGTGATCAGGTCTAAGCAAAAGGTAACTAATTTCTTTTTGAAATGACAGACATAGTGGTGACAGGCTACATTCATGACCCCTTTCTCCCTCGTGGAGTTAATCTATGACAGTGACCTTGACTACCAATCAGCCTCTGACTTATTTAGTCAGGAAGTAAGCAAGGGAAGCAAAGGCAAACCAGTAATAGATAAGGGAAAAGAACAAAATGATCCCTGTTATTTATCTGCATGACATGAAGGCCAAAAAGTCCTCTGGCTATCATACAGGACACAGGGAAGGTTTAAAAGTATGAAGAATAAAAAGAGTCAGGCCTACCTTTTCATCCCCCAAGTATGGACTGAAATTTTAATTATGGACCATTGCCATTGGTACAAAATAAATTTTTACAAAACAATTCTTCAGATTGGCATGATGCCATAGGAAGAACAGAAGTTCAAGGTCAGCTTGGGCTACCTAAGTAATAGAACACAATTAAATGACAATGATATGTACACATACCAAGTTTGAGGCCAACCTGGGATACATGAGACCCTGTCTCAAAAACAAAACAAAAAAAATCAAAAAACAAACAAAAATCTGATTCAACCCTTATAGATGTCCTGTAAAAGCCCTCTGCAATATGGATGGAGTCAAGATAAGAGTAGAATGACAGACTTAATGAAATAATTCAAAACAAAATATTGTGCTCATAGTTTCTGAGCCAAAACCAACATGAAATAGTAAAGTTAGTATTTCCTTAGTACTTACTACAGGACAGACATTTATTAAGCTCCTTATGAGAATTATATTATTAAATCCTCTCAACAAACCTATTACAGAACTGTTGTTATTACTATCACCATTTTATGGACAAAGAAATTGAAACTGAAAGAGATGACACCATTTATCATAGTAATATGGACTGATAAAAATCAACACTCAATATACATGGAATCCTGTTTGGCCACTCAAAGCCAATTAATTATCCTGAAATAATGTGCTAACATTTCACACACATTGTACTTCTAATTTTTGTGTCAAATACCAGCAAATATAACTAATATTTTTTAAAATCTTTCTGTTTGTTAATTCCATTGAACCAGAGTGCTAATTGATAAATATTATCTTTACACACAGTGAAATACTTGATACCTAATACACACACACACACACACACACACACACAACCTCTATAATCTTTCTGTGTCATTATAAATCTCCAGGGAACTGGTAGGTGAGAAGTCCCTGGATAAACAGAGTAAAAACTTGTTCTCTAACAGAGAACTAACCTCAATTCTCTTTGTGGCCTTGGACACATTACTTGGAATGTTTGCTAAGGTATAATAATTGGGACTTCATTTAAGCCAAACAAGTACTTTTGCAAATGTTTACATAGCCCAAAATGCCCACCTTTTACTTATGTTTCCCTAAGAAATCATTTTTCATACAGCCAATAAATAGAAACACTTGTAAAAAATGTTTGTTTAAAAGAATCTGCAAACAAATGTTTCTGTCAAAAGAATTAAAAGAAGTATTTTAAAACGGGATGTTACTATAGACAATTTAAGCATTTTTTTAACCGTTAAAGCATGTTCAAATAAACTGCCTCCTTTTAAAGCCAACTTGACTGAGGGGGTGGCAAATATCAATTTATATGAAGTTCAAACAGAAGACAAAATTGGCATACAATGTTTAATCTTATCTTAAATCTACTAAAAGATGATGTGCCAGTTTTCCTTTTAGCACACTACAACAAAAAGGTACCACAGCTTTTCGGTGAAGGAAAAACACTTTTGGACCACAAGATTTGGGACTGGAAGACTTGAGTCATGGTCTTGTATGTACTCCTACCAGATGTGTCATTCTGGGCAAGCCACTTAAACCTGAATTTCAGTTGCTTTGTAATATAGGGTAAATAAAGATCCCTGTCTCACTTTCAAAGGGGGGTTCTGGAGAGCAAGTCAAATAACAGAGGGTAGCACTTTATGACCCAAAGCAGGGCCGAGGGTGCCCATGGGAGTCTGATGCCAAGGGAAAGGTCAGCATACTCTCTTTGATCTTCCATTTTAAGCCAACAAAGTGGTTGAGAAGGCGGCAACAGCAATGAATTAAAGAACCTCTGAAAGTGTTCATCTACTCAAGGGCTCCCCCTGCATAGTTCCTAGCAGCAGGGGTTGCTCTGCACCAGCTTTCCCAGGGATCCTAGTTGGGGGGACTGAACATTTGCACGTGTTGCATGATGTAAAGAGAGTTGCTCTCCTCAAAGAGCACCTAAAGCCCTCTTTTACTTCCCAAGCTCCTCTACACCTGCAATGTATTCCTTCTCTTCTCTTTGTAAAGTTTCTAGAAAAAATTCATTCTTCAAACTTTTGGACTCCATTTCTTCCCACCACATGCATCCTTCCCTCCCCCAGAAGCAGTCTGGTTCTGTCCTAGCTGAAACTTTACAGGCAAAAGTCACCAGCAGTTTTTAAGTTGCCAAACCCAGCACCCTTGTCACTGACTGATGCCTCAGCAGGACGACCAACTAAACAACTCTACTCACTTCTCTCAAACCCTGCAACATGGTGCCTCTGGCACTTCTCCCTCATGGGGGGCATTCCAGGCTCCCTGAGCCAGATTATACACTGAGGTCCTCTTGTCTATCCCTGCTCTCTTCCCAGTGATCTCCACTCTCTGGCTGTAGTTGCAGGTGAGGAGCAGAAGACCCTGCTGAGCTAAGGGCTGTGTTTGCGACTGCTGTATGTATATGCACTAATTCTTAAGATGCACAGACCAAACTGCCCCCATCCTACCCTTAAACCTGCCCCCTCCCAACACACTCTATGGTGTAAAGGACATCATCATTCCCCAAAACATGAACATCTATCTACCTTGGCCCTTCTGGCTTCCTCACCGGCAGCACCACACACAAGCAAGTCCCATGAAAATGCTACACTTTCTGCCAAATCAACCCATTTCTCCCCATCTGTGCTGCCTTGGTTCAGTCATCACTACCAAATCATCTCCCTGGCCATCTTTTTCTCTTCTAAGCCATTCACCACAGTGAAACCAAAATGCACTTTCTAAAATTAAAATCCTGTTGCCTTCTGTATAAACCAGACATTCCTCAACTTTACCTGGAGAACTCACAGCCACTCACCTTCCTGGGCTTAGTTCTTGAATCTCCCTCAACTCCTACCTCCCTTCTACAGTTGTCCCAGGTGAGAATGTACTCATTTCCTCCACCTGCAACTCTTTCTTCTACCACCATCATCCTGATCTTCTTCGCCACTGCTCTTCTTTCCATCAAGTGCACTGGCCCAGAGTAGATAAGTGTAATTCAGCTTTAGCTCTATGCTCAGGATTCTTCTCCCTGACGTCCCAGGCTCATCTGAACAACCCTTCTAAACTCTCCCATATGGTATAAGCTGAGTTCCTCCACTTTGATGCTTCATATACTATTTTTAAAAAGCCAGTTTGCTCTTCTGTCTCCTGCAACAAACAAACTGAAAGCCTCACAAAGGCCAAGACTGTGCCTGTCTTGTTCAAGGTTGTATTCCAGACTCCAAGTACAGTATCAAGACCAAAATGAGTGCTCAATCCTGAGTTGTTGAATCAAGGATGGATACCTAAAGGTAGAAGAGAAATTGTTCTGGAAAAAATTAGTAGTGGCAAACTAGAGTCAAGTACTTGGGAAGAGGTCATTTGGCTTGTTTAGTATGAAAACTGCTAGGTTTTTGGTTTTTCTAACCTGTAATACATACTCTGTGACTGAAACCAACATTTATAACCACATATGCAGACCACAAAAGTGAAGTGAGTAGCTAACAGTTTCTCAATCAGCTAACTGCCTACAAGTAAACTGGATAATGCAGAAAAGGATAGCTTTAATTTGTATCAAATTAGTAACTGGCTATATATAATACTTAAGAAAACTGGGTACTCTACCATACTCGTAAATGTGGCATACAATTAGGGAATCCAATTTGAAATTCATAACTCAAATTAACAATTAATGAGTATATAAGAACAAATAAAAACTTAATGAAAATAGCAAAGTTAACAATGAAATGGCCTCAATATTTTGACTTTGGTTTCTGCTCAAAACTTGCATTGTCATCAAGATTAATTACACTCCTGGACCAAATAATGCTTTTACCTTACAGTCAACAGGAAAGTAAATCATGAGAGTTTTCAGTCATCTCCCATAGCCATGGAAATGAGACCAAACAGTGCACAGACTTTGTTGCTGGTGGTCATTTCCATCACTCTTTACTGAGTTACCTGAGTTCATTGGATTGTACTAGAAGGTAGAAAATTATTTGGCTACTAAGAGTCATATACCAAATCCACTCTGAAATAAAAAGAAAATTTAAAAAGTAACTCCTTGCTAGACATCCCCCATACCCTTTCTTTCAAGGAAGCAAGCATTCCCCATGAAGCAATGAGCACATTGCATGTAACCACTGTGGCAAAAGACACTTTCATTGCTGCTGGGGTGGGGGGAGCAGACGGGGGTGTTAAAATAGGAAAGGGAGCAGCCACAGCCTAGTTCTCCTACAAACTATCAACATGGGAGAATTCTAAAATCTCGACTTCAAATCTTTAGGAACTGCTACACACATTAAACTGAAAACAAAGTATGCTGAGTATCTGATAAATAGTCTACATGTTTAGAGTGCAGATGTCACTGGCCTGGGTCCAGCTTGGTGTTCCTAGTCCCAACATGCAAGGCATTTCTTTTTCTTCTTTTTGGCAAATGCTAACATAATTCTTCCCAGTTCCTTTTTTTTTTTTTTTTTTTTGACTTGTACATATAAACTGGGCATATAACCTAAAGCCTAAACCTCTAATCTTTGGGATAAAAAAGACTCTTAGCTAGGTGTGGTGGTACATGCCTATAATTCTAGCACTGCAGAGGCTAAGGCAAGAAGATCAGGAGTTCAGCGCCAGCCTGGGCTACACAGCAAGTTCCAAACTTGTCTCGGCTACATATACTGAGAACTTGTTTTGAAGGAAACAAATGGTCATTTATAAAAGCTAAGTTAAAAAGAGGGGGGGACTTTTAATAAAAATGTATCTGTGCGATTCTTTATTACTTCTCTAGATCCAGTTCTTTTTGAAAGCTACTTGTATATGATACTCAAATTTATTTTCAATCCTTCCAAAAATATGCATTGTTTTCTATCTCCATTGTTAGTACAGTATTTTGGAGGTATTCTATTCCTCAGAATGTACACAACCTTAAAGCATTTATTGATCATTGTAATTATTTAAAAAGCACTACAAGTTTTCTGCTCAGTATTTTGAAAATACAGAAAAGAAGACAAAGATAACGCATTCACTTTCTAATGGGGGGGGGGGGAAGCACTGTCCTATTTGGCCCTTTAGGCTTTTTCCTTTACATGAGGTTCAAAAGAGAAAGAAAGTAAAATAGTAGAAAGCATATACTTTTCTATCGTCCTTCCCTCCACTTAGCAACACCTTCCCATACTGTTAAGGTTCTTCATAGAGTAGTAAATGTTTGTGTAACACTGCATCTTGTGATGGAACTGTTCCCCTCTTACTGAGCATTTGGGTTATTGCCAATGCTTTTCTAAACAAGAAATCTTGGGGGTTGGAGAGATGGTTCCACAGTCCAGGTATTTGCCTGCAAAGCCTGACAACCCGAGTTCTACACCCCAGCACCCACACAAAACTAGATGCACAAAGTGGCACATGCATCTGGAGGATTCAGTCTATGATCAGCTGGTCCAGTTGTTTCTGGGACTGTGGCGTGGCAGTATGTCAGGGTCAGAGTGCACAGTGGAGCAAAACCACTTAAATTATGAGGCGAGGAACAAAAAGAGGGAACGGTGAGAACGTGTCTCATAGTTGAGGACATGCCCACAATGTCCTACAGACCCTGCCAGAACCGACCTCTTCAAAGTCACATCCATTTTCAAAAATGCCCCTCTGGGCACTAGACAGTTAACACATAGACCGTTAGGGATATTCTAGATCCAAACTATAATGGCCTGTTTGTTTCTTTAGTCCATTTTGTCTGCTGGATTCTGTATTTCCTACTGTTGCACAACAAATTTCCATATACTGAGTGGCTTCAAACAGAATTCATTCATTATCCCAC
>PVHP010026473.1:0-24647 GCA_004024765.1 Zapus hudsonius | reverse complement strand
ATTCTGGAGACTATGTTTGAGTTAGATACCTTCATCTCATTCATGTCTTTTCTCATAATTTCCATATCAGCCATTAGCTGCTTCATATTTGCATTGTAGTTGTGGTCAGGAGTCATATTGTTCTCTCTTTGTGATTGTGTATGTGTTGCCTCTGTTTCTTTGCCACTCTCCTGCTCCATAAAGGGACTAGGGGCTCTGGGTTGGGGAGTTCCATCTTTGATTTCTGTGGGTTTTTTCCTTTGATTTCTTCCCATGTCTAGGTAGGTGAGTGGGACTCAGGCACCCTGGGGGGGGGTGCTGTTCAGCCTGCTTTCCTTCCAATGGGAAGATCACCAGGTTTGATCTTAAACAAAGGTCTTTCCTGTTCGGGAGTTCTGTGCCCAGTGAGGCTTAGATTTTTACCTGACTGGATCACCCTGCTCCCAGATGGTATGCTGAAATAGAAATACAATCCCAGCACTCCAACTATAGGGCCCAGTGTTCGCCCACCTGACTGTGCCCTCCTATCTGGTGCCTGTCGGAGCCGCCTTTGCCCACCCAACACTGGCAGAGGTTCCCTGGTGGTGCCTGAGCCCTGGCTCCGCGTGTCAGCTGCAGTCCTGCACACTAGTTCAGCTTGCCCACGGAACGCAATCGCCTGTGTATTTGGAGGAGTCTCAGGGAGAAGTGTGCCCAAGAATCGCTGGAGGGTCAGTGGCGTGTGGTCCCCGGTGGCCACCTAAGCCGATTTTGTCCTCCCAGCCCTGGCATAGGTTCCCAAGTGCCTGAGGGTCCTGCACGCTCCAGGAACTGAACGAGATCGCCTGTGTATTTGGAGGGGTCTCAGGGAGAAGTGCGCCCAAGAATCACTACAGGGTCAGTGGCGCGTGGTCCCTGTTGCCCGCCGAAGCCGCTTTTGTCCTCCCAGCCCTGGCCTAGGTTCCCTGGTGTCTGAGGGCTGGCCCCGCCCGGCAGCTGAGGACGGAGTGCTTGGGGAACCAAGCTGGAGGCTGGAGGAAGGAAGGGGGCCCCAGGAGGGAGTGGTTCTCAGCCGCCTGCAAGAGCCGAGTGGGAGCTAGGGGTGGGGGAAGGGTGGCGCTTTGTTCCTCTACGGAGTAGAAAGCAGATGGGGAGACCTGAACCCCCGGCTGGCTAGCGTGGAGTTGGGGAGACGGTAGGTTTGGGTTCAAGGCCAGCTGGGGTCCCGGGTTTGGATCCCAGCTGAAGATTCAAACCTTTTCGAAGAGAGTCCTGGCGAGGCTGCTACTAGTCCGCCATGATGCTCCGCCCCCCTGGTCCTCTTGAGTAGAAATTCTTGATTGGAAAATCTCGGGAAAGTTTGTGAGTGCCAGTGCGGTGTCATGTCCTAAGGTTTCTAGGCAAATATATCATGTTCACACAATCCTAAGTGTTTTCATAGACAGAGTATGTGGATACATGCTTAAATTTTACTGATGGCTTTTTTTTCTTAGTGGAAGAGTTACAGTGACTTTAAACTGATTCTCTCTGTGTTTTTGTATTTTACTTTAAAAATTAATGTAGTTACTGTAAGAAATACATGTGGCAATTGACACAGAAACGATTGTAAAACATCCCAAATACTCTGATAAATTGTGTTATGGTCTCAGGAATATGTATTTAATGACTTCTTACTCACATAACATGACTTAGGTAAGTTTCAGAAAGAGAAAGCAAGAAGTTAAAACACAGAAAAAGACTAAGCCAAAATTGTTATGGGAAATGTGCGAAGGCTGGACAGAAAATATTTAAAATACTCTATACTGTTATTTTGCATTAGATCCTAAGAATTTCAAAAGGCACATTCTCCAGTAAGCTGCATTCTCTTGACAGTAACTTGGTTTTCTCAATGTAATAGACAATTATTGATCATTTATAGTCACAGCAAATTATATGGTAACTGAGATGGAAAATGTTGAAATAAAAATTTTGCCTGTTGATATTTGTCAAAATACTTTATTTTTCTTATTGAAATATACACAAACTTACATTGTAAGACAAAAACAACAACAAAAAAAGAATATAGAGCACTTTTAAGAAAACATGTTCTCAGTAATGTTCAGAACACACCTTGGTTTTGGCTTCACTTCTTTTTTATTGTTCTTTAAAACTAGGCTGTTTTATTCTCGAATGTGACATGTGCACTGTTCAGCCACACTGAATCACAGCACAATTTGTTACCAACCATATCATCAATTCTGTTTTAATCTTCTCTGGGTACTGAAGTAAAACATGCTGAGCTGTGTTCCTTTTGGCAGCAGGAGAAAATTTACTAAGCAATATTGCTCTTTTTTTTTGGTTGGTTTTGATTCCCACCTTCCCTCCAAAGTGCACCCTTTCCGTAGTCGAGGGATACAGCCCTTGTCTAGGAACCGTGGTCTGTCACAGTGTGTGCTCCATTGATTAACCATGAAAACAGTAATGGAACTGCCATTGATCCCTGAAATGGCTCCACCGAAATCCTTTAGGACATCCACAGGGCCACTACTCAAGTTCCATTGCAAGGATAAGCTTCAAGCTTTCTGACTGCTTGCTAACTGCTGCCTGCAATAAACTACTTACCTTTCCATTACCAGCTTAACAACTGCCTGCCAGAGAGAGTGTATGAAAAATAGATAAAGAAGCTCCCAGTATTTCACAACTGCTGGAACGGAAGTGTGCAGGACCAAGCTGGAGTAGTTTCTGCCTGTAAATTAACTCTCCTGCTCACCAGGTTGTATAGAGTGACCCAGTCTCTGTCTCCTGTTGAAGTTCTGGAACTGAAGAATAGAAGAACTCCCAGAGCACTCTTGCATCTCCAGCACTTGCTTACTTCTCAAGGTCATATATGAAGATAAGAATCTTTCTAAAATTGAGGGAAATTATGATAACGCCATCATTGAGAAAGTTAAATAGCCATGTGACAGCATCTAACTCAGATCCACCGCTGTTTACTCATCCTCACAGTCAACAATGTGTCCACACACATATGTCTTATCCATCCATCTGCCTCCCTCTCAAACATGTGTATATCTATAGACCCCTCCATCCACCTCTGTGTCCACCTGTTCATCCATCCATTCATCCATCTATCCATGCTTCCAGCCTAGTGAAGTTCTTGCCAGTATGCCACTGAAGATCCAATAATGAATATCATTTCTACTTTCCTCTTATTTTAATCAAATTAAGGGCAGTTTAACAATGATATCAAAATCTATGTGTGGTCTAGGGAAATTCAGAAAAGTTGCTTTATCTATACAAAAAAATGGATATATATCATCATGACCAGATATAACCATGTTTTATGACCATCAAAACTAAAGGGACTTATTTCTCTTGAAAGTGAAGAATGTTTATAGTGAGGTATGTTTAAATTAGAAGAATTACATTCTTTTCTGGAGAAAGATATAGAAGATGTGACATGTTAAACCACTAGAGAGTGGCTCCAGTACTCTTATAAAACATGACACTATTAATGAAATCCATGCTGACATTTCCTGTGTTGTCTTCAAACCATAAAGTATTTGTACCCTACTGAAAATTTTCAGTTGTATGTGAAGTGCTAATGTTCCAACTCAAACCAACCAACTGATCTCTTGTGTTTATCCTTTCAACGGATACTTAGAAAATATGATATTAGTAATAATAAGTACAATAAATGTGTACTGAGCACCAGCAATGCACAAGACATTATGTCAAAATGATACATCAATACTCTTTCAATTAATTCTTATGGTAACTCATCAAGGAGCAGATTTTTATTACCATGTTATTTTAAAGATGAAAACACTGAAATTTTGAAAATGGTATTTAGCCTAATATTCATGCAATGTGGAGTGCCAGGCAAGATTTGAACCCAATCTTGTGAAAGCCCACAACCCAAATTATGACTTCTGCTGCCATTTCTCAGTAACTTTATACTTCACACAGCACCTAGAAGAGATCATGAAAGGTTGCTCAGCTCAGATACCTGATTCATGAACTCAAAGTATGTAAGGAACTCAGATGTGCAATGCATGATGAACTGTCATGTGAAGACATCCCTGCTGGAACTTCCAAGGTCAAACCATGATACCATAGATGGTAACAATGATGGAATCCTCCAGGATAGAGCAATCAGGTGAGATGCAACTCACTAACATCATGTTCAAAGAAAGGATATGTTATGAGAGGAAATCACATAGGTGATTTTGAGGTGTGAAGCCTTGTGATACACTAAGGGAAAAGAAATATTAGATCTTGTGGGTGATTGGGAATGAAATGGACCGAACTGATAGAGAGTTCACTAGTGACAGTTGAACCCAGGGAAGTAGTAAGAGCATATGTGAAGAAGAGCATGAAGGAGTCATGGATTTACATGGAAGCATGAAGGAATAAGGGTTTTACTGGAGTACTACAGTGTGGCTACTGTGGTAGCCAATGTACAGGCCCATCAGGGAAAATGTTTCAAGATTCAAGGAGCAGATAAAAGGCTCATGAACATGGAGCATGATAAGCAAGGGCCACAGCAGCCTAGGAGACGGGATAACTCACATGATAGTAAGCCTCAGGAAAGCCATGTTGCAGTTTAGATCTGAAATCCCTAAAGCCTATAGCTTAAAGGCATGATCTTCATCCTATGGAGCTATTGTGAAGTGGTTGAACCTTTTGGTGTTAGAGCCTAGTGAGAGGTCTTTAAGTCATTGGGGATGTTTCCTCAAAGTGTATGTGGGAGGCTGTTTTCTTCCTCTTTCTTCCACTTCTGAACACAAAGTAAACCACTTTATTCCACTCCATGCCCCTGCCATGTGTGTTCTTCAGCATAGGCCCACGAGCATTGGGGATAATGGAATCTGAATCTCTGAGCCAAAATGAACTTTTACTCTTTATAAATTAATTATTGTAGGTATTTTGTATAGTAATGGAAATATGACTAAATCACCAACGTAAAACAGACCATCATGAAAACATTCTTAATTACCTTCACATTCGTCCCCATTTGGATGATTAATTATATGGTTATTCAACTATAAGCCCTATCATTTTCCAAGTATGATGAGAATTCATTGAAGGCTTTGGGGCAACAGAGTGCCATAATTTATGTTCTAAAAATAACGCTTGGATGCTGTAACTAGAGAACAGGCAAATCAGACTGAAAGCACGAGGGGAAAGGGAACCTAGAGGATGCTGGTACAAATAGGACCGGAAAGGGGTTAACAACTGACGTCCTGAAGGTTGGATCCAGTGGAACCCATGCAGGGTAGGTGGCTGAGCTGACTGATCCTGTCAGCATATGACTGCCTACTACGTAACCATCAGGAGAATCAGGTCATAACCAGAAATAAAAGTCACCAGAGCTCATATCTGCCAGTTTGAAATGAATGAATGACGTACCTTGTCATAATGTCTGCCATGTATGTGTCCGTTTATTTATCATGTGTGAACATGCTCATTTAGTCACTTAAACCACATACCTCATGAGAACTTGGGACATACTGGCAATCTAGTCTAGCTTAATTGGTGAGTTTTGGATTCATCAAGAGACCCTAAGTTAGAGAGTGATTGAAGAAGATACCCATTGTCTGCTTCTGGCCTCTATGTGCATACACACGTGCCTACACTTACACACACACACACACACACACACACACACACACACACAGAGACAGACACACACTCACTCACACACACACTCACACACACCTGATGCATTGAGCTCTTGAATGCAGCCTCTGTGAAGGCAGTTGTCCAGTGTCTATCTTTCACCCAGCAGGTCCTGATTTTTTTTCTTCCAATATATAAGTAGACAGAATTCTATTAGTTTGTGTTCATGTGCACCATTTGCTTCTGGAACTCAAGGCTTTCACTCATGACTAGATTAGAGAGATGCTTAAAAAGTGACTTTACAGAAGATTCTTTGAAGCAGGAGCCAGAAGGCACTTGGTCTCCACTATACCATAATCCAGGGCCTGTGGCATCTTGTCTCCACCTCTATCACATGATACTACGGAGATCCCCAGGGTGCATCGTGCTACTTACTCTTTACTCTTACTGACTGAGGCTGGATAGCTTCATAGATTGACATGCATCCTTCTGCTTGTCAGAACAGCAAAATGGGACTCTGGGTGCACAGCCTGCAGATGATTAGTGATCCTAAAATACAACTATAACATTACACTACTTTTAAAGTAAATTTCCAAGATAACTTTTTTCCAGGGGAAAAATCATAATACCTCATATTTTCATGTTGAATAGAAACCAAATTAAAAAGTAATACACACAGCCATGTGCTCATAGCATGTATGAATGTGTGTTAAAGTGCATCTTTTGGATTGAGTAAGCATGTCATAGTTTCTATAAATTATTATATGAAATTTTGTGTTTGAGAATGAAGATAATTCATATAAATTTTTTACATTATGCCTGAAATCTAGTAGGTACTGTAATTCATGAAATATTGACATTTTTCCATAACCTTTCAGGGATTCAGTTATTGAAACAGAAATTATGCAAGACATTTTTATGCCTCCACTTTTATTTTCCATGGGTTTTTTTAATCAAATTTTAAGTGCTTAAAATTTGATGACATAATAATTAAATCCAAATGCTATCAAAGGCTTACTTCATGTTTCTCCTGGAAATGTTGAATATGTTATCAGCTAAAGAAATACATGAAAAGGAACAGAAGGCTTATGTAAGAAACCCATTGCCATGACTGGCCAATTCACTAGATGTTTAGCTAGGGAGCATCTGCTTTGTTTCAGAAAATGTAACATGAAATTTTGATCATTTAATTTCAGTTGATAATAATGATAAGAATTGTTGTGTGTAAAAAAAAAAATGAGTGTCCTCCAAAGCATGCAGCCTGTGCTCTGGAATGTGACGGCTCAAAGAAGAGTTGAGCAAGGCTCCCCAGTCACCACATAACCATTCCTTTCAGCACATTTCTTCAGCATCTGCTTTAGGAACACAATTATACTTTATAGCAGTATATAAGATGCATGAGGACACAGGCACTCATGCACACAGAGACCAGTGTGGAACTAATCTTATATGTATATATACATATATATATATATATATATAATTTGAAGCAAAAATAAATCATATATATATGAGAAAGACATAGAGATTGATTTGACAATATGATACCAAAATATACATACACATACATACACACACATACTTGTATTAATAAATAAGTCATACACATATGTATTTTGGTAAAAGAATATGCTCATTATCTCGTATAGAGTATAAGCAAAACATTTCCACAGCTACAACTTTTAACCAAGAATTATGCAGCTTTTGTGTAAGTACAACAGGGCCCTTGGTTTTATCTTTCCATCCTAAATTTTTCAGAAACCTAGGGATTTAAGAGACTGCCTTGTAGTTTTTTTTTCCTCCCAAAGGAGCTGATTTGTCAATTTAACACCCCTAGAAACAACTTGATTGAACACTTTCACTTCTCCCTCTATCAGGAGATTGTATTCAGTTCTCTTCTTTTCAGACATATAAAATGCCTGAGATTAATTTTATAGTCCTTAAATACTGCAGGAACCCATATTTGGGTTGGGGACTGGTGACCAAACAAATACAAGTAGATCTGTGTCCCTCAAAGTTTCACAGGGTCACTGTGCATTGGGAAATCATTAGGCACTCTGGCTGTGAGTCAGAAAGCAGGGAAGCAACACAATAGAGTGAAGCCCTTTATGTGTGTGTGTGTGTGTGTGTGTGTGTGTGTGTGTATACATGGGTGCACACACACACAAACACACACACACACTGAGGTTAGGAAATGACTGAAGGATATTATTTTTAGTCATCAAAAATGAATAAAATAAATGTTCATAGGTAAAACATTAAAATATATGTGCTAAAACAGGTAAAGTTAAACAATATTATCCATAAGTGGGGAATTTTCCCAAAGGAGCAAAACATTTTCCTTTAGCAAATAACTGCAATGATCCTCCCTACTTAGTCCTAAGAGCCTTGTGAAAAAAATGAAAGTTTCATTTGAAAATATCTCCCTTAATCATATCAGCATAAATAAGGGACTTATCCTTCATAATAATTGAAATACATATTTACAAAACATAAATGATAAAGATGAAATCTACTGTGCATATTATTTTATACAGTTCATTTATTAAATATAATATATAGGAAAAATTAAATCAAAACATATTAAGTATAATAGGATAAAGATATTTTATAAAAATCAGTTTAGAATGTAATTTTATATTTTATCAAACTTTGAAGATATTTAATACTCTCATTCTTAAAACACCTTCCAAATGGCATCGGTTTTAATGATTTATGTAATTTGAAGTGGTTATTTTCCATACTTCATTACTTTCCCCCAAATGATCATTGATTTGATAATTACTTGATATTTTAAAGCCTGAAGACATAATGTCCTTGAAAATGTTTTAAATATCTCGTTTGAAGCAAAAATAAATTACATGAATTTAGAGATAATTTATTTTTCAAGAAAGATAAAGATCATTTTATTTTATCTCAATTAATACTACTTAGCAACATATCTTATTGAAACAATCAACATATAGCTTGTTAACAGAGCATAAAATAAGGCATTTCCCTGTATAGTTTTCACATATTACTGTATTTTATGATCCAAGATATTATTAAGTGTTTTCTTCAGTTCCTTTCTCACTTTCTGTAAATCTTGTAAATAACAAAGCGGGCTACTATTCAATTTGAAAAGCCTTGCTATGTTTGACTGTTAAGTTTGTTTGTATTATTTAAGTTTGTTTGTTATTATTTTCTAAGTGTTGTCCTTCAGATATACCTAAGAATCAAATCAAGAAATAACTAATTAAAATGATACATTTTTGCATTGATGAAAGAAATCTACTTTATTCAAAGTAATGTAATATGTTTATATGTCCCACAAAAACATCAACTCTGGAAAACCTAAGATTTAGGTATGGTAAATGGAAGAAAAAAACAAATCTCTGCAGAGAATCATACAAAACTGCAGTTGAATTGATATACAGTAATGCTCATCTCATGATTTAATATTAGGGAAAATCTCAAGAATTTTTCTTAGGAAACATCAGAATAGAATCAATATTCTAACTGTCCTAAGAAGAATGATCATAGGATTATGCCATGGATCCCAATTCCAGTTAAGGGTTCTTTGTCACTAAGCAGATCTCTTAGCCAATCATTAAGCTGTTTATTAACCTCCTCGGTTTAGCACCACTATTGCACAGATGAGCATTTCTTGACTTGCTGGTCTTTTCCATAGTGGGTAGGGGACAAAGAGGAGGGAAACAGGGACACATTCACAAGATTTGCTCATACAATGTATAAACTTATTCATAATAAAGATATTTTATAAAAAAAGAGGAGTGATCATAGTCTAGAGAGAAACACTTGTCCCCCATTCTTTTGGATACTAGATTACTGGGTCAATGACCCCAAAACCTGGTGCTAGCCAGAAAATGAACTTTTATTCCAAAAAGAGATTTCATGTATTTATGGAAACTTGTCAGATCACCTTGCAGGATAGGAGAGACAGTGATGGGCAGTGATGGGCAGAACCACTCCTTGACTAGGACTCTTTAGCTATGCATATCCCTTGGCAACTATTTAAATCTAAGTTTCAAGTCAGATCCCCAAGAATGGCCTTGGGTTCTGCTTCACATCACACAGTAAGATGGAAGAGAATGCTCCTACCTTGGGAACAGGAAAAGTCTGTGTGAACTGTGAGCACTGACCGACACAGCATGCTCTCCATGATTGATCTCATGAAAGACCAGGGTGACAACTCCACAGAATGAGGTTTGATGCTCCATAAAAGAAACATGAAATAATTGTTATAAAAGGTTATTTTCTCTCAAATAAGAAAATTTCAGGCATAGAATATAAAATTGGATATGATCATCAAACAGTTAGGATTTCTCCATATATCCATATATGCATCCGTAGAACAAAGAAAAGGATGGTGAAAAGGAGCTCAATTTGAGAGACTATATTTACAAACTATCCATCTGTCAAGAGGTCATTATCCAGAATACACAAGGAAATAAAATGTCTCAAAGTAAAAGCAAAATGATCTGATTTAAATAAAAACAAAAAGAATAGGAAAGACACCTGCCAAAGAAAAACATGCAAATGGACAAGAGCCACATAAAAAAGTTTCCCACATTATGAGCATGAAAATCAGTACCACAGTGAAATACCACTGTGCTCTGCTTAGAGAGGTTATCATCAAAAAGACAAAGGATAACAAATGTTGGGTAACATGTGGAGAAAGGGGACTCCTTACTATAGGTGGGAAAGTCAATTAGCTACAGCTGCTTTATCAAACAGAATAGAGATTCCCCTAATCATTAAAACTAGATTTATCATATGATACAGTGAGATATTACTGGATATAACTTCAAAGAATATTAACACCAGCGTGTTGATATGATATTTGCAATCCTGTGTTTATTATAAACCTATTCATCATAGTCATGACATAGAAATAATCAATAAATAAATAAGGAAGGGCTGGAGAGATTGCTCAGCAGTTAAGGCACTTGCCTCTAGTGCCTAAGGCCCTGGGTTCAATTCCCCAGGACCCACATAAGCCAGACCAACAAGGTGGTGGCCCTGGTGCACTCTCTCTCTCTCTCTCTCTCTCTCTCTCTATCTATCTATCTATCTATCTATCTCTCTGCTTGAAAATGAATAAATAAAATATTAAAAAATGAATAAATAAGGAAATGTGATATGTATGGAACAGTATTCAACCTTTGAAAAGAGTGACATTTTGTTAGTATCAGCCACATCAGTGAACCTAGAGACCAGAATGTTAAGTGAAATAAATAAGCAATGATTTAAGTCACATCTGGAATTTTCAAAGCTGGTCTTATAGAAATAGAAATCATTACCATAGTTTGTAGAGTTTCAGAAAGTGAGGGGAAAGGAGGGTTGGGACATTAGTTAACAAGGTACAATGTCACAAGCACAATAGGAAGAACAGAATTTGTTCTGTTACATGAGCAGTTGGTTAGAAGAAGCAATCTTGTGCTACAATATCAAAAAGCCATGGGAGAGGACTTTCCCATGTCTTATCACTAAGACTTGATAAATGTTTGTGATGATGAATAGTCTATATATCATGAGTTATTATACAATATACAAATATATTGAATGATCACTCTTATCACATAAATATATGAAATTTTCTGAACTAAAAATAAATAAAACATGTTCAATAAATAGCAAATTTCTTGAAATATTAATCAGACATAAAAGTTGTAGAGGGTTGCATCCTTGCTTTGTCTCTAAAAAAAAATCAATGCAATAAAGTGCATATCACTTGTTTCTCTGCAGACCAATTAGCTTTACTATAAAATGTTAAGTTTTAGATAGAATAGCATGAAATAAATAGCCTTTAATTTCAACTCCTATTTTCTCTGTGGATGTATTATTTAATACATCTACAAATATTCTGTTTATGATACAAATTATAGAGTATTTTATAGAAGAAATGAGAAGGAAATCTGAGTCCTTTACTTACTATAAGTGTGTGGTAGTTTGAATGGATTCTCCCAATAAATTCAGGAGTTTTATTAAGTCTTATAACTTGGATTTCAGCTGCTTGGCAGGAAGAGATGTCACTGAGGGTGGATCCTAGGGTCCAGCCATATATTGTTACTGAGGTAGATCTGGAATTCCAGCCTAAAGTAAGCAGAGAGCAGTCTGAGCTCTTCCTGGAGTTCACTACTGTTTGATTCTTGCATGGTGCTGGTGATGGTGTATCTCTCTGCTGGATCTGTAAAATCCAGTTTCTTCTGCCTTTATGAAACTTCCACGGGATCTTTA
Source organism: Zapus hudsonius (assembly GCA_004024765.1). Lineage (NCBI taxonomy): Eukaryota > Metazoa > Chordata > Mammalia > Rodentia > Dipodidae > Zapus > Zapus hudsonius. The sequence goes on along the minus strand of PVHP010026473.1, from coordinate 12,848 downwards.
AGCTTCAAATAAATCTCTTCTTCCTCCCATAAACTGTGTCTATTTGGAAATTCATCCCAGCATTGCAACGCAGACTGTGACAAAATATCAAAAATAAAAGTCACTAACTTTTATGAAAGGTAGATTTATAGACAATTCAAAGTACTAAGGAGATTGTTCAGTGGTAAAAGGTCCTTACTTGCAAAGACTGCAGATCTGGGGATCAATTCCCTAGCTGCCCATAGAAAGTTGGACCATATGTGGTAGTTTGGATGTATGTCCCCAATTGATTCAGGTGATAAAATTAAACTTGTAACTTGGATCTCCAGTTGCCTGGCTTGAGGAGTTGTACCTGGGGGGCATATCCTAGAGTCCAGCCCTAATATGTCAATGGGAGCCTATCTGAATTCCAACACAAAGGAATATAGAGTGGTTTGAGCTCAAGCAGGGTCCTGCTTGCTGCCAATTCAGTTCATGCTTGCTGGGTTTTGGTGTTTGCTGGCTGCTGATCATTTTTCTCTCTGCTTGGATTTATGAATGGGAGTCAGCTTCTTCCACCATACATGGAACTTCCCTGAATCTGTAAGCTTCCTCCCATAAATCCCTTCCTCCCATAAAACTGTGTTTGATTGTATATTCGTCTCAGCAATGTGAAGCTGTCTACTATTCTGTATAAAACTGGACCCTATAAAGTATGATCAGCATTTCCTTACAGCAGCAAGAGGTTCTGACACACTTATACACAATATTCACACACATGTGAAAACAAATGTATTTTTAAAAAATTATTTAAAGGGATAGTTCAAAATTTGAATAATTTGAATATTATTTTATTTAAAAATAGAACACTATAGAAAATATTTTAATTATTTTTTAAAAAAAGTAATTCCAGAGAGTTCTGGTTAACATAGTGGAGTTATAGAAATTCAAAAGCAGCCTGGGGAAATAAAGAGGAAGAAAAACATGCAACACACTCATCTACCAAAAAGTGAAGGTGTGTAAAAAAACAATCTCAGCAGACAAACAGGAGACACCCAGAGCTTCAAAATCCACACAACCAGCCAGAATTGGCTCTAGCAGGAGGCCCTACAGTCTTCTGGGTAGAGCTATTCACCTGGCCCTTCCTGAGTCATCACAAGCAGAAATATGGGGAAGGGATTCTTCCCTAACACCAGTATTGCAAAATCAAAAATCTTAAAGAAGACTAAAGGGTCCAGCTGAGCAGTTCCAGAACAACTTCAGACACTCTTCAAAGTGCCCCTTCCTCCAAGCCCCTGCACCAGGAACTACTAGAGATCTCAGAACCCTAGTGATTAGAGCCACCCTTTACCCACACAACAACCAGCACAGCTGAACGGGAGAGCAGATCAACCTACCTACCCAACTGAGCCCAGCCTGCAGAGAAACAAAGAAGGAAGCAGATTCACTCTCAGCATAGATGAGGTCAAAAGTCTCCCCAAAAGGTAACAAGACTATCTCACACTGGGGAAAAACCTGCACCAAAGCCAAGTATATAGACCTCCACTGGAAGTGCTAATTGATCCTTCCATATCAGGGCAAGTTGCTAAATGAGAATACCAGGAAGGGAAAGGATTCAAAATCCAGTATACAAAACAAAAATAATTATATGCTAGATCTGATTGATGCATGTGCTTTGGTCAGCTTTAATATATATATATATATATATATATATATATATATATATATATATATATATATATATATATATGTATATATTCCTTAATTAGATACAATTGTATAAGCAAATATTATGTACCCCCAGTTTCCTCCTCCCTGTTTCCAAACCACTGGGGGCCCTCCTTGGTGGGAATACTGGATCAGTCCATGGGGTATGGGACTCTGAATAGCACAGGAAGTAGCCAGGTGACTCCCTTTGTATGTTGTTGCTGAAGGGGGCAATGTCTCTATATATTCTCCCACACCATGGCTCTTACATTCTTTCCGCCCCCTCTTCCACTCAGTTAACTGTCATGGTGGATAAGTTTCAAGTCAGCTTTATTCTTGAGATCTTCAGTGTCTCTGTACTTCTACTTTGGGATATGTTGAATCGCTTTGGTGTCTGTCTTATGGCCTATCCTGGGTGATTATGTTTTCAGTTGACTTTTGTCCCTTTGATATTTCTCAACCTATATTGCTTTATTTTTTCTTTTGCTTTTTTTCTTTTTCTTCTGTCTTTCTTGGGGACAAGGTTTCACTCAGGCACAAGCTGACCTGAAACTCATTGAAGACAAGGAACCTCAGCCTATCTATCAGTTGACAGGAGTAAGGGTGTGAGCCAGCATGCGTAACCAGTTTAAAGAACTCAGCCTGTTTATTTAAATCCCTATTCATGCATAAATATCCCATCCTGGTTTTGTTTGTGTATATATTGCTCAGTTGGATTTTAAAATTGGTCTGTATTTTTTTTCTACCCACTCTACTATTGGAATCTTTCTACAGCTTCTCCTATCCACAACTTGCTTAATTTCCCTCTCTTCACAACCCCTTTTCTAGACTCTCTCCTCCTTCCCTCCCAAATACCTAGCATATTTCTACAAGCCTTATTTCCACCAGCAATCATTGAAATCAAAAGAAATATTGTGAATTTTATACTAGAATATTTGCATAACAGGCATATCTAAGCTTGGGTCACTCCTGCTGTTATTCTGAGAGTAATATAGAAGCCACAGCTGGCACTTTGAGCTCCTACCTTGAAGATATAACATCTGAATTACACATCTCACAATATATCTGATAATTAGAAATTCCAAGGATTGAAATAACTCAAGATTCAAAAATCTCTTCATGATACAAGATACACACATAATAAATCAATACAATATAATTCCTACAAAAATTATAAACCCAATATAAATAAGCCCCAGTGAGACTGATTTAAATAAAATGCCACACAGAAAATTCAAATGATCATTCAAAAGAATGATTAGATGTTCAATAATATCAAAAAAGCAAGGAAAGTAATCAAAGAAGAAAAGAAACCCTTAAAGAAGAACACAGGAAATCAACTTAATGAAATAAGAAGGTCAACACAAGAACCAGGCTTGATGGCATATACCTTTAATCCCAACACTCAGGAGGTAGGAGAAGGAGGATAACTGAGAGTTCACGGCCACTTGAAACTACGTAGTGAATTCCAGGTCAGTGTGGGCTAGAGTAAGACCCTACCTCACCACCACCCCCATGAAAGAAGGAGGTCAATACAAGATATGAGTAAGGAAAAATAGAAATATCAATCAGAAATACTTAAAACAAAAATCACAGTAGGTAAAAAAAAAAAAAGCCCTCTGTAGAATGTCTGACCAGTAGAATGGATCAAGGAAAGGATATAATATTTGAGCTCTAAAACAAGGTGAATTATCTAGAGTATTCCAACAAAGAAAAAAAACTAATAAAAATGTATGAGTTGGAATTTCAAGCATTTGGGATACTATGAAGAGATCAAAGAAGAATATAGGGTACAGTAGAAGAATATCTTCAACAAAATCATAAAAGAAAAAATTTCCAAAATAGGGAAAGAGGTGCCAATACAGATACAGGAGGCATTTAGAACACCAAACAGACAAAACCAGAAAAGAAACTCTCCCTGCCATATTATAATTAAACCAGTAAACACACAGACAAGAGAAAATATATTGAAAGCAGTAAGAGAAGAGCATCAAGTCATCTATAAAGGGAGGCCCATCAGCATAACAGCAGATTACTCAACACAAACTTTAAGTCAGAATGGCTTGGAATGATGTATTTCAAGTTCTGAAAGACAACTGTCACCTAAGATTACTATATCCATCAGAGCTATCTATCATAATTGAAGGAGAAATAATGACTTTCCATAACAAAAATGGGTGAAGGGAATGTATGACCACTAAGCCAGATCTACAGAAAAAAAATACTTGAAAGGATCCTCTAGATCAAAAGAGAAAGAGAAGCATATACATAAGAAAATAAGAAAAAATAAATTATATTCAAATAATAGTAAATACAAGAGAGCAACAGGCAAACAGGGAGCACTACAAAAGCAAGAAGAATGTCAAGAATAAGTAAACACCTTTCAATAGTAACTCTTAACATCAACAGCCTAGATGCAAAAGACACAGACTTGCAGACTGGATTAAAAGGCAAGATTCTTCATTTTGTTGCCTCCAAGAAATTCACCTTAAGACAGACACCATAGTAGGATGAAAGAATGAAAAATGGTATTTTAAGCAAATAGGCCTAGGAAACAAGCAGGTATTACTATTCTAATATCTGACAGATAGACTTTAAACCAACATTAGTTAGGAATGATAAGGAAGGTAATTTATATTGATTAAAGGAATAATCCAACAAGAGGGCATAATAATTCTAAGCATATATGCACCAAACATGGATTCTCCCAATTTAATTAAACAAACACTATTAAGCTTAAAATCACAGATAACACTAAGCACAATTAAAGTGGATGACTTTAGTACCCCATTCTTACCAATTGACAGCAAAAATTAAACAGAGAAACATCTGGGTTAAGTGCTATCCTAGAACAAATAGACTTTACGGATATCTACAGATCGTTCCATCCAAATGCTGCAGAATGTGCATTATTTTCAGCAGCACATGGAATATTCTCTAAAGTAGACCATATGTTAGGACACAAAGCAAATCTTAACAAATACAGGATTTCCCCCTTGTACTAAATCTGATCTGATTAATGGGATATAAATACAAATCAGCAGCAAGACCATAGACAATACACAAACTCATGGAAACTAAACAGTACACTACTGAATGATGAATGGGTCATTGAAGAAATCACAAAGAAAATCAAAATAGTCATAGAATCAAATGATAAAAACACAATATGCCAAAACCTATGCAATACAATGAAGGCAGTAGTCCTAAGAGGGAAATTTTTATTTTTAAATACCTATATTAAGGAATCAGAGCAGTCACAAGTAAATAATGCTACACCTTCAAGCCTTGGAAAAAGAACAAGGCAATGAAAAATTGGCAGATGGAAAGATATAACAAAGATTAGGTTGAAAATTAATGAAATTTTAAAAAATAGAAAAAAATACAAAGAATCAATGAAACAAAGAGTTTGTTCTTTGATAAATCCTTAACAAATCCTAACAAAACAAAGAAAGAAGTAAAACAAGTACATAAAATTAGAGATGAAAAAGTCACTATTACAACAGATACCAGTAACTTCATACAATCCTAAGGACAAACTTTAAGAACACATATTCTGCTAGTTCTGAAATCAGAAGAAATGGAAGATTTTCTAAATAAATATGACCTACCAAAATTAAAGCAAGATGTAATTAACCTTTTAAACAGACCAGTAACAAGTACAGAAATCAAAGCAATCATAAAATATCTCCCAACTAAAAAAAAAAGTCCAGGCCAAGATGGATTCCATGGTGAATTCTATCGGATCTTCACAAAATAACTAATACCAATGCTTATCAAATGTTTCATAAACTAGAAAAGGAAGGAATATTGCCAAACTTCTTTTACAAATCCAGCACTACCTTTATACCAAAACCAGACACAGACACAATAACAAAAAAAAAAAAAAGAAAGAAAGAAGAGAAAAATTGGAGACCAATCTCCCTCATAAACATAGATGCAAAATTTTCAACACAATACTGGAAAACAGAATATAGGAATACATCAAGATGACCATTCACCCTGACCAGATAGGTTTTATCCAACATATGTCAATTGATAAAATTAATAAACCATATAAATAGACTGAAGGAAAAAAATCACATGATCATCTCAATAGGTAGCAGAAGAGGCATTTGACAAAATCCAACATCCCTTCACAGTAAAAGTCCTAAAGAAACTAGGAATACAAGGAACATAACTCAACATAATAAAGGCTATTTTATGACAAATCTATAGTCAACATTATGCTAAATGGGAAAAAATTTAAATCTTTTGCACTAAAATCAGAACCAGACAAGTGTGTCCACCGTTTCCACTTTTATTTAATATAGTAGTGGAAGTCTTAACTACTTCAGTAAGATGAGAGACACCAATACAAGGGATACAGACTGAAAAAAAAATGATCAAATTTCATTATAGACAGATGATATAATTCTATACATTAAGGGCCCTAAAGACTCTAATAGCAAACTGTTAAAGCGGATAAACACTTTCAGCAAAGTAGCATGATATAAATTAGCACAGAGAAATCGGTAGCTTTCCTATATACCAAAACAAACATGCTGAAGATGAAATCAAGGAAACACTCCCATTCACAATTACCTCATTGAATCAATCAATCAATCAATCAATCAATAAAGTACTTTGGAATAAACCTAACCAAAGCAGTAGAGAATCTCTACAAGGAAATCTTTAAAACACTCAAGATAGAATTGCACAAGACACTAGGAAATAGAAAGATATCCCATGTTCATAGATTAGAAGAATTAGTATTATGAAAATGTTGATCATAACAAAAGCAATCAACACAATACAATCTCCATAAAATTCCAATGGCATTCTTCACAGAAATAGAAAAAAACTTCTGAAATTTATTTGAAAGCACACACACACACACAAAAAAAAAAAAAAAAAACTCTGATGGCCAAAGAAATTCTGAGCAACAAAACTAAGGCTGGCTATATCACCATACCTGATTTTAAGATATGTTATAGAACCATAACAAAAAAATATGATAGTGGCACAAAAACAGACAGAGCAATAGAACAGAATAGAGAACCCAGATGTAAACCCAAGCAGCTACAGTAACCTTATTTTTGCCAAAAATACCTAAAGCATTCACTGAAGAAAATATGGCCTCTTTAACCAATGGTCCTGAGAAATCTGCATATCTATATGCAGAAGGATGAAAACAGATACCTCTGCATGTACAAGAATCAAGTCCAAATGTATCGAAGACTTTAATATCAAACCTGAAACTCAGAAAATGCTAGAGGGAAAAGTAATGGAAACACTTCAAAATATTGGCATAGGCAATGACTTTCTGAATATAACCCAAGTTGTTCAGAAAGTGAAGCCATTAATCAACCATTGGGACTTCATGGAATTAAAAACCGTTGGTACAGAAAAGGACACTGTGAACAGAGCCAAGAGGCAACTTACAAAATGGGAAAAATCTTTGCTGATTATACATCTGTCAGAGAATTAATATTCAGGGTATACAAAAAAACTCAAAAAACTAATAAGATTTCAAACAACCCAATCAATAATAAAATGAGCTATAAAACTAAATAGAGAGTTCAGAAGAAATACAGATGGCCTATAAGTATCTATAAACATGTTCTACATCCTTAGCCATCAGGAAACTGCAAGCTAAAACTACTTTGAGATTATATCTCACTCCTATCAAAATGCATATCATCAAAAAAAAATGACCATAAATGCTGGCGAGTATGTGAATAAAGAGGTACCCTTCTGCATTGTTGGTGAGAATGTAAACTGGACAGCCATTGTAGGAACTGGTGGAGGTTCCTGAGACAATAAAAAAACAGATTTACTATATGACCCAGTTATACTACTCCTTGGCATATACCTAAAGGACTCTACACACTATCTTAGAAATACTAACTTATCTGTGTTTATTGCTGCTGTATTGGCTAGTAAAGAAGCCAGTACTGTACTGGAAGCTTACTCCCTATCAACTAGGTAACAGAAGTTACAAGGATCTGTGCTTTATGCAGCCTTTTGTCATCAGTGGTGTTGAGCAGCGCTCGACCCTCTAAGCCTTAGGATTAGCCAGCCACCCAGGTGTGATAACTGGTGCAATAGTTTCATATCTGTTATGTGGAAACCAGTGACTCTCTAATTGCACTTGAGGTCCACTCCTGATACTGAAGACCTAGTCCAGAGCTTATGGCTCTGGAGGTCATGAGGCCTAAGGGAGTAACACCTGCTGTTGTCTGGCTAAATGTATATATTCTGTTCCCAAACTGTCCTCTATGCACTTCCTTTATGTTTTTGAGCAGATATTAATGCTACTCTTCATTTTTGGTTAGGTTAGGGAAGCTTCTCTTTTCAGACAGTGGTGATCACTGGAGTAACACACAAGTCACCATAGTACTGAGAAGAAGCAACGATGGAGTGTTCAGCCCTGAGATATCTCAATCACACCTTCCGAGGTTCAGGGTCCTTTGTGGAAGAGGTTGCAGAAAGAATGTAAGAGCCAAAGGAAAGATAAGAATGCTTATAATGCAACCTTCTAGACACAAAATGGCCTTGCTATTCATGACCTCACAGTGACTGACACTATCTACACAAGACCTTCATAATAGAAGAAAAAGGTGATGACATGAAAAGAGATGAGAGATTAATTGGAAAGAAGAATGAATTCAATGGAGTGTGGATTTGAGAGAGGAAGAGGGAAACATGATGGTTTGTTGTCTATATTTATGAAAGCTGTCAATAAAAAGTCAAAAAAAAAAAGTAAATCCAACATCCTCCTATAAATCTTTCCAGGAATATAATTAAAATTTAAAACTCACTATGGTAAAACAAACCTAGTATTATTGGCAAAATAAAATCTTATTAAATAAGGGAGCATGAGAGTTATCAAATGGCTTTCATAAAGCATTTTGACTTTTTGTACTTTTAATCAAAATTAATTATATGTGCTTTAATTTTTTTCAGTGCCTTCCTATTTTACAATGCCCTTTGGGCATAATTTTTAAAGATTGTGTGACATTATGCTTTCTGACACACATACTTGGACATTTCAACACACAAATATACACACAATTCATATAGGCATTGTGTAAATATACAGACTACTTTCTGCCAGACCTCCATTTCTTCTGCAAAACATAAAAAACATATAAACAATACAATATAGATTCTAACAGAATAAATTGATAGTTGGAAATTTTTTTAACTATTGTTCTCTTAGCAATAAATAAAACCACATGTATGTATGTATTTTTAATCACCTTCATGATCCTTCTTATGGCTAGAAAACAGTATTTACTTTCTATGGTTTTTGTAGTTGCTTTCAAATTGTCCAATAGGGCCAGGGAAGGTACTGTAAAACCAAATAATAGTAAAATAGAACAGAAAATATAAAATAAGTATCCATGAGACCATGTGTATTTTAAAAACGTGTCAATAACAAAGTATGAGCAGCTGTTATAGCCAAGAGGAAATTAAGGAAACATGCATCAAAACTTCATGGGATTCTAGGATAGGAAAAAGACACTAGAAAGAGACTTAAGAAATCTGGAGAAATTATGGATTTCACTTATTCTGTAGAAGCAGTTCATTGCTTTCAATCATGTGTCATATGCATAATGATAATTAGAAACAATATGGGGAGCTACTTCTATCCACACTACCTTCTACATTTTTATTTATATCAAAAAATTGTCCTAAACTGATCCAGGATGCCCACTGAGGACGACCCCCAGTGGGTTGGGGACAGAGAGGAGGGAAATGGGGATACCATCACAAGATTTGCTCATATAATGTATCTAATTATTGACAATTAAAATATTTTTTAAAATCCTTTTAAAAGTGTCCTAAATAAAATTATTAAAGAAAAAAGAAAAGTCATATTAGGACAAACATACAGTAAACTCCGAATTCAGTCTGTGTCAGAATACATCTCATAAATAACCTTCAATGAAAGCCAAAATAAACCCTTTCCTTTCTGAAGGTGCATCTTGACAGGTACTTGTACACAGCAAGGAGTAAGTAGAAAATACATATTTGTTCAAAAATAGGGACTTTCATTAGAGTAACTGGTATACTGTCACTGTAGTAGATATAAGGAGAAGTATAACTACTTTTAATCTTGACCTCAAACCTTGACTTCCAAAAAGTAATCCAAGAAAGGAAAATTCATGATTAACTTTTTTGACTTTGTCACATGACAATCAGTGTTAATGAGAAAAAATAAAAATAAGTTGCTTTGGAGAAAAAAAAAATCACCTTTCCATTTGGATTCTTCTTCGCAGATTGCAATGGTGTCAGACAGAGCCACAGGTTCTCCTTGCATAATAAATAGAAAGGAGTTAGTGAGGGTCACAGTAAGAGCAGAAAGAGTCCATCAAGAACAGTAGCTCATGTTATAGGTTGGAATCCTGTAATGATTATGCACTCACCTTGTCAGAAATTGCCCTGAGTATGGCCATGCATATATGCGTGTGTGTATATGGTGTATGAGCTCAGAAATGCATGCCCTAGTACACACACACACACACACACACACACTATATATATATATATATATATATATATATATATATATATATATATATATATATATATATATATATATCATGGATGCATGCATATATATGTGTGTGTGTGTTATTGAGTGCAAACACACATGCATAAGAGCCCATATGTGTATGACAGTGCATGTGTATAAGCACTTGCTTTCTGTGAATGGCAGTATTATTAGGAGACGAAAGAAGGGAGGAAGCAAGATGCTTTGCATTTCTGAACTTGGGATGCTGGGCTGCAGCTCTGTATATCCTTTTCTGTTTATAATGGTAGACTGACATTTCAGTCCTGAGTTGGGTGTGAAGTGATTCAGAGAGACAGGAACAAATGAAAATTGCTTAGTGTGTACCCCAGGATTTTCCACCAGAGAACAATTATAATTTTGTTTGGTTTACCAAGTGTCCCATAATTGATAAGAAGCAGTTTTATAATCAAAAGAAAGAAAGAAAGGCAGGCATGTGGCAGGCACGTTTAATCCTAGCACTTGGGAGACTGTGGTAGAAGGATCACTGTGAGTTTAATGCCAGACAGAGTCAGAGCCTACCTTCAAAAATTAAAAAAGAAAGTGGAAATTAAAAAACAAGAAAAGAAAACATGAAGCATGTCTCTGTAAAGCAGACCAAATGACACTTTTAAAATAAGTCTATAATAGTGGATGGCTGTGGTATAGACTATTGCAGAGGGGGTGGACAACACCACCTGTAACGTGACATCTCTTGATTTTATGCCAACAGCATTTGCCTTTGGCCTAAGTTTGAAGGACTACAAAGATCAAGGAAGTCATTTAAACTCAACTAATTCCCCTTTTTTTTGTTCAAAATGATCCATTCATTTCTAGGCTTTAAATGATCAACTCTTTCATTTAAATAACTTGCTAGGAACATGGCTTCTAATGAAAACCCCATTATGCTTTTTCATAACTTTTGACTTGAGTGAGTTCAGCACTGAGCTCAGAAAGATATTAATTTCAAAAGAGGGAAAAAGATAGGGTGTAATGAGCTGTGAAAAGATTGTACGTCTGGAAAGAATAACACTGAAAGACACTTAATATATGGCCAATTATTTGACTGGTACTTGGACCTTGCCTTTCATAATAACTTCAACAGAAGAAAATTTCAATGCAAGGATTTTCACAATGATATATACTTTATCCATGAGGACAGCAATCCATAGCTAATATATCTCCAAGCACCCATAGTACTTGGAAACATTTTTTTTTTTTGCTTTTTGGTGTGTGTGTGTGTGTGTGTGTGTGTGTGTGTGTGTGTGTGTGTGTGTGTGTGTGTTATTTGGGGAGGGGCATATTCATATAAGATTGTAGGTTCATATATACCATGGCATGAATGTGGAGATCAGAGGATATCATTTCAGGGTCAGACCTTAATTTCCACCTTATTTGAGGCAAGGTCTCTCATTCTTCTATCTTCTCATTGCTATGTTAAACAGGCTAGTTGATCTAAGAGATTCCAGAACATTCTCATGTCTACCTCTCACATTTCCATTGCTGTGCTGAGATGGATTACACATGACCACCATTTCTCTGGATTCTGCATGGCTTCTGAAGATACAAACTTTGGCACTCATGCTTGTTTGGCAAGAGCTTTATAAACTGTGCCAATTCTTCAATCCATTCAGAGTCTTAGGTTAAGTTCCATTGCTTTATCCTCTTTGCATTGTACACCAGGAATAGAGGGGCAGACAATTGTTTTTATATATACAATTCTGACAAACAGTAAATGAGTGAATATAATATCTATCTGGCACAAAAATATCTATTACAAGTATCATGATTGGTATTAATATTATGTCAGAGATCAAAAACATTTTCAAATATTATACTGTAATAAATGAATCAGTAATTAAATACATTAGAGTGATACCTATATTTATAATACCTATATAAGACTATTTATATAAAAACTACATACATCAGATATAGTGAGTAGTCCAGACACATATATGAAAGAAAACATTCCAAGACAATCTTCACAACATAATAAAGATATGGGTGGCCCACTACCCCTTGACCCCATGTGAGGCAAGGTTTGGTACTTGCCCAATCTCCCACCCACCCTTGTGTATTCAGACTCCAGACCCTAGGCAAGTCAAGGGGAGGGAGCCTTGCCTTGACTCTACACCAGCCCATGCACCCCAGGACCCTGCCCACTGATCCTGGATTGCAGGCCAGTCCAGCCCCCAGCCTGCTACTACTCCTGAAGGTTTGAACACTCCTCATACTTCCTGACACTGGAGGAACTGAGCACATGTCAAAACCTCATCAATCCTTGCTACAATCTCATGCAAGGTTCCTGTTTCTGCTAAGGGCCTGGGTAAAAGCAACCTCTCACCTGAACATGGGCAGATCACAATGCAAGAAGAACACACAGGTGAAGAGCCCCACACCAACTTTTCCAAGCCCAACTATGAAAGTCAATAATGAAAATATCAAAGAAAGAGCACAGATGCAGGCCCAGGAAGAAAACACATGTTCAAGACATCTCTGCATGGATTCTATATCCAGATTATTAATGGAAATGGAAGAAAATATTGAAAATGTAAATGAAAATGTGCAGAATCAACTTGCAAGCTTTACCACTAGGCTCAATACAATGAAGGAAAAACAGATGGACTTTTGTAGAACAGTA